>VZUI01058443.1:0-280194 GCA_013401135.1 Cettia cetti
ATCTATCTATCTATCTATCTATCTATCTATCTATCTATCTATCTATCTATCTATCTATCTATCTATCTATCATCTATTTATCTATCTATATCTATGATCTGTGTTTTCATTTCTCATTAAGTATAGCATGACCAACAACCAGTAAAGGCTGGTTACAGCAGATGTTCAAAGATTCAGTGTCCTTGAATTAAACTTAAGACCGACCTGCAAGGAACTCCGAACTTGTCTTGCAGAAGAAGTAAACTAAATGTGACAGGAATTCACAGGGCTAGAAAAATTTCAGTTGGTCTGGTAGGTATTAACCACCTCACTACCCCAGCATAATGAAACTCCATTAAACAAAATGCAACCCTAGAAGCCCCTAGGATTATGTGATCTGCCTTCTACAAAGCAGATTTGTGCTCTGCCTGACTGGTGAAAGCCAGTGGAAAACAACTGTCTGCTGTTAATGGAAATTATCAACGTCTCCTTCAAAGAAACTTTTTTGTCAGGGTCCCTGAAAACAGGCCTCATTTCCAAAAGAATAGAACCGAGAAAAGCCACATCACCCATTTCCTTATCTCCAGTCTGGGAAAATTGATGAGAGGTAGGGAATGCAAAGCACATGACATCTGCCATCATACTTTGTAACTGACACGACTTGGTCCTGAAGGAACTATGGTATTATTGAGGACCACAACATCCTAAAGTTCCTTTTTTTGGCTTTCTGCAGCTCCAGAACAGCAGAGCATGAGTTACAGGGTCACCATGCCTGGAGTAATTGGCATTAGTCTGGTTTCAATTTTAATTCCTTAACAAAAGCCAGGGATTCATGGTAGACGATAGTCTTTCTAGCCTAAATGCTGGGTTTTTTACATCTTTTCAAAATATAAAGATATAATTTGGGATTGCAGTGGGGTGTTAAATGATGTCAGGCCCACAGAAGGCTGATGATGATTTGACATAACCGGCACCATCCTAAGATAGCTTTTCTTTCAGAGAAATTTAGAGACTTAGAAAAATCTAGAGATTTAAATCTAGAGATTTAGGAAAAATCACTGAATCAGATTATCCATGCCAGACTTCAATGATATTATCTGGAAAGAAAGCAATAACTAGCTAAATACCAGACACTTATTTATGAAGTTGGATAGAAGCAGATGCATTTGACATTTGTCTGGACAATTGATGTCAGCATGCAAAATGCCGTATTTTAATCATCAGGAATGAAATTAATCTTACCTATTTTAAGATGATTCAAAATAAAGTTGTGTGTTTAGCTAATCATCCAAACTCCTGTATTCTGTGGAGATTTATAGACATTTATGAAAGGTGATTCATTCCACCCTGGATATTCAGTAGCAGTTGGAATAATCACTCTTTAGAGGTGTCTGTTGTTTTCCCTTGGCTATAGCAGGAAGCTAAGTGCTAGTTTAGGCTAAATGATTAGCATTTAATTGGAAGGCAAGATTAATCCCAGTTAATTTTAAAAATTCCCTGGCTACAACAAGCTTAATCCTGTCCCATGAATTCTGTAACATACTTTACTATTGCCTAGAGGTGGAAATGAAGTGTGTTTCAAGCTATGGAACATGGAGACAGATTTCTGCCGCATGCTAAGCTACTGGAATCACATTAACCCTTTATCCTAACTTTCTCCTGGGTTCCAGTTTCCAGATATGATTGGTTTGAAACCTGGATTTTACTTCTCAGTGGTGACAACTAGCTGGGTCTTACAGAAATGCAAAGGTAGGTAAGGCAAAGACACTAAGGGACATGAGCCTTTTTTTTCTTGTATTCCCTTACTCAGGGGCTTCACATGGAGAAGGATGACAATTTTCCTGCGTTTTTCAGAGCATAAGACTGAACCACAGACATTTAAGGCCATGACCTATCTTGCAGGATTAGGAGTAAAAATCATCCTAAAGACAGGACTGTTAAAATTATGAACCAATTGGATGCCTGATCAAGAATATAATATGAAAATGGTTGCATATCACTCCACCTTCTGATTCTAGCCTTTAATTCCTTCCACTCTTTCCTTTCAATTTTAGCTCATGCTCAATTCTCTGAGTATTTTAACAATTCCAAATTCCCTCCAAAATTATTCTTCCACTGAGAATCCACTTTGATCATGATAATAAAATTCATTTCTCAATAGTGATACATTAAATTGCAATTGTGTCGTACTGAGTTTGGATCACAATCCTTCCTAATTTTCTTCTGCAAATCTGGTGCTTCCTACCATGATTGTGCAGCAGCGAAAGAAGTGAATAACTGACCCTTCCTAGGGGGGAGTCATATAACACAGCTTCAGGTTTCTGTTACTGAGTTTTATAACAATAATAAGGTAAGAATTTACTGCTGGCCTGGTATGAAGGAACAAAATCTTGCCACTTAATAAAGCTATCAAACATTCTGGATTTTTCCTGTGTAAGAGATGAAAATTACAACAATACCTGAATTTCCCTAGCACTACAAGGTAGCATTTAATGCCATTACACAGAATCATATGGTTTATCCATAGATTTCATAATCCTGGAAGATACTGTGTCTGGAAAGTGGTTTTATTGCAATTCAATACATCCTAGATATTGCCATCAAAGATTAAACATCACTCTATCAACAGTGCTTGTTAGGGAAAAACACCTGGTGTCTGTGCAGCAAAGGTTATTATATTTCTCTTTCACAGCAGAGGTTTTCAGTCTTAACAATGGACTAGCTTTTTATAGCTGAGATTAAACCTGAGAATATGACAAGCAGAGCAAGGTGCTCCTCTGTTTATTGAATTATCTGGTGATTTAAGCAGGAAGGGAAAAAGATAATTCTCCCCCCAAAGTTTCTTTTATTTTCCTAAGAAATCATATGTATAATGCCAAGTTCTATTATTGTTCTAAAGATTTTTCCACTTCCGTTTTTTCAGATGTACCTATCTCTCACAGAAAAGCAATTTTTAATTTGTTTAAATCCTGAATATTGTGTTTTCACATGTAGCTGAAACTAGATTAATTGTAAGTGGAATTAAGGTAAGACTTATTTTCCAAAACCATTATTCTGTTACATTAATCACTGGAAAAATTTCAATGTAAAGACTTTCTTACTAAAACCTTTTAAACCCCCTCCAACTGGCCTGGATACACTGAAAAAAAAACCAAAAAACCAACAAAAAACCCCACCAAAAAAGAAAAGATGAGCCTTCTTTAATTTAAACAGCTTCACAATTAAAATTGTGATATTCATAGTAACTAGAACACATTTAAGAATGATTATAATGTTCTAGCTGTTCATTGATCAGGAATTATGGCAATCAAATGCCTTTCTAGTTTTTAGCATTAAGCTATCCTCAAACAAACTTTGAAGGATTTGTCAACATTTTGAAGGCATTTTTCTCCAGCATTTTCCATTCTTCTTCAAGCACAAAAAAAGAGAAATCTCCAAACAGACTGTGAACTCTTATTACCAGAACACTTAAAATAATGTGGTTTATTTGAAATTTGTTTTATGAAGACTTAGCTTGTGTTTGACTTATATTGATGGATGAGATGTTAATTGGTTGAAGTGTGGATGAACATATGGATAAAGACCCACACTTTGGGAATGTCTTCTGTAAGCCTGCCTCAGCTGGGAAGAGTACGGCTCTGCTAGCTTGGGAGTTACATTGCAAAAAAGCAAACGCAGCTCACTGCTTCCACTTTGCCTCCTAGCCTTGTAAATTAACTTGGGAAAGAAAGTCTGATGTTAACACAGCTCAGTAGATTCCAGACCACAACTGGCTTGGATATGGCCAGCCTACAAACTGTGCTTATGCCAAAATGGGCCTACCTAAAAGAGAACATAATGATGTGTGTAAGGTGTCCTTGCCACACAGATGCTCCCTACTAATGCTGAAGGCAGCACTCTGGTGTCCCTGGTGCTCATCCCACACGGGCACAGCACGGGGGAGACAAGCCCAGAACTGTGGGAGCTGCCTGGGCAGAAGCCTGGGTGACGCTGCTGCAGAGACAAGGGGCTGCTGCAGAGGAGTTCCCTCAGGGTTCTCCAGGCTGTGAGCAGATGGGACAGCCTGTCAGGGATCTGGCTGCATCCTGAGCACATATGTGGGGTGCAGAAAGGATGCCTCGCATTTCCCAGGCAGAGCCTGGTGCCCCAGTGAATGCAAATCCCTCTACCCCCCTGCCACACGGGTAGAGCAGAGCAGCACCAATCCTCTGTGCACCTCCAGCCACTGCAGTAAGAGAGAGCTGGACTTAAATGAATAAATCACATGACAGAGATGGAGGGATCTCTGCCTTCTGCTTTATACTTCTCCACTTCTCCACATATGATAAAAGCTGCCTGTTGGCTTCTTCTATGTAAGTAAAAATCCCTTCAGCTTTTTCCTTCTTTTTCCTTATGCAGATTCTTTTCTGATTCTAAGATTCCCCATTTGCATCACAGTGCTATCCTAATTCCCAATGGTATGAGATTATTTTCACATGTTCTTTGTTCTTCCTAGATTAAGCTAGTGATTTATTGTATCCACTAAAGGCCTTTTCTAAACTCAGACCCGGTATGAGAATCCATTTTCTTTGCTCCCTGACTTTTAAAAACTTGAGAGAGCACCAGTAATTCAAATGTAAGTAGCAGTGCTGGGAATGGTTTCTGACTCACTGTAATTACTGGAGCAAAGGCAGTTAAGTAGAGATACTGATAAGTCTGCTCCAAGGAGTATACTGCAAAGGGAACACAGTTTCCTCCTCCCTCCTCCTATATGTAAAAATAACTGTATTCTAAAGGGCAGGAAAACACAAAAGAAAAAAAAAGGGCTTTTTTTTTCTTTTAGACTGAACTTCAAGATGATATGCCCAAGAGGGCACACCAAAAACAGGGGACCAAAGTTCAGCTGTACCATAGAATTGAATGAGCAGAGATTCCATTAGAGATTAAAATGACAAAATTAAGGTCAATTAATTTAGGTCAACCAAGGAATGACCCAATTGTTAACTATGGGCCATTTTCCATGTCTAGAGTATCTTTGCTGCTCTGGAGAAGTCACGTCTGCTAGACATTCTGTGGCACATCTGTCAGTCCCTGTAGCTATCTCCTCAACTCTGCGGTTTCCCAAATGGCAATTGGTGCCAATGCTTAGGCACTAGTCACTTACACGTGGGCATTTAGGTGTCTTAGTTTTGAACTGAACATCTCATAGAATATCTGTTTCCTCTCTCATCTCTCTGAAAATTTGTGGTGATTTTTTTGTGGTTTATATTGCATATAAACCCAAAGAAAGCATTTACCATTTCTTGGAAAATGAATCACATAACTTTTTTTAGAATAACAGTCATTATTTTCAGCCCTTTGTGTGCCTTTTCATGCAAAATAAATTGGCAAGCACCTAAAAAATAGTTTCAAAATGAGTGTAAGTTAATATGCATTTGTCAAGAACAAATATATCTGGCAAATTGTATTTCCTTCTACAGCAGAGTAACCAGAACCAGGAAGAGACAAAAGGCAGTCCTTGTAACATAGTTCTCAGTGAGGCTTCTGGCACTGTGACCTGTGGCAATCTTACAAACAAACAAGGGAAATGTTACCAGACTGAATCTACCACAGGCAGGTGTAGGAGCTGCTGGGAAAAGTGCTCAGAGAGCAGAGCAGAGCTGTCATTAAGTACATTGCCACAGCAGCTGCACTGATGGTGTTTGTCAGAGGAAGAAAAAGTCCATTTCAGGCTTAACATTTTTCCATTAGCTCCCAGACACCCCAAAATGTAGAACAGAGGATATGTTTATTATATTTGCAGCTGATGCAGAACTAGACTGTAAATTCACTGCAGTACAGGACTGAAAACAAACATGATCCTGATGTGGTGGGATTAAACTCACACATGCTCCTGACAAGGTGAAGACGGAGTGGAGGTAGCTCTCCTGAGTCCACAGGGGTTGCAATGGCTGTGAGGGGTATGTTATTCAACTTTCACATGATGTCATGAGAAAGGCAAGCACTATATCTGGGTTTGAAGTATTGAATGACTGTTTTTATGCTTTTGATCCAAACAGCTGATAAAATCTTGCATTGAATTTTGTATTCGCTTTTGGATACTGCCCTTGTAGTAAAAGCAATGTAGGATGAATTGAAAAGAATTCGTAGGGAAGCAATACAAATGATGAGAAATCTCAAAAACCATGACTTATAGGAGAAGAGTGAAAAAAGACTAGGGACTTTAAGCCTGCAACAGAGAAAAATAGTTGGGGGGTGGTATTGGTCTTCAAGCACAGCAAGGAAGACATTGCCAGACTGCCATACTTGGGTGCTGGAGGCTCCACATCTACCCTGACCAGAGCAAGGATCCTATATTCCCTTTCCTAGCACTTCGGGCCTGGCATAGCCCTCTTGGGAGCACTGGTGGGACATCAGAACAGGACTGCAACAATTGTAGGCTGAGAGTTTTCCTTGACTGAAATGATCATAAAGCATGCTAATTCAAGTAACAATTAACGATGTATCATGTCATGCCTCTGCCAGGAGAAAAGTGCACAGTTTATAAATTACTGTTGGCTCTTGCGCTTCATGTTTTTTTTTTCTTTTTTCAGTGATAAAAGGTGAATAAATAGGTGTGATTCTTCTAGAGTGAACTTGATGAGTAGTTCTGAGCAAGTTTAAATGGGTATCTCTGAGGCCAGGCTTTGGGAATGTGATGGAAAGATGTCCTTCAGTTAGAAGTTATTTTTTTATACTTTTAATTGGAATTTATGACTCAGAGATAATCCCCAAACTATGTTGATTCAGTAAGAGAGAAAAAAATCATCTGAACTTCGTTTCACTCATCTTTTCCACAGCACATTAATCTCAGTAAAATCCCTCTTTGTTCTCTCCTTACCTGTGCACCATTCCAAATTTAGCTTTGCTATTATTACCCCTGACTTCAATAGTTCTACACCACAGGATCGTTTTGCTCCAGAACTGTTTCAGTTCCTATGAAATTACATGGAGGAGAAAGCTTGTTTGAGAAGGGGTGAGTGGCTTTGTTTCAGGGAATCACCTTGACCTAATGTGAAGCTGTGAGACTGGTTGCCCAAGCAGTCCTTTTGCCAGGAAGGCTGTTATCCTTCATTATAAAAAGTCAGGGAAATCCATCCATTGGTGGTGTGTTGTTTTTCCTCACTACATCCTTCACTGTTTCCCTCAAGGCTACCTCTGGGATAAATTACTGGAAACCTGCCTCCAGCTGGATATGCCCCATGATCTCTCTTCAATTCCCTTGGGAATTCCTCCACAAGGATAGGATTTAGTTATTTGTCTGTTGACCCTTATCTTAAACCAAGATTGAATAAGGTTTAATTACCACTCCTGGTTTTGTTACAGTTCTTCTGCCCATAACAAAATTGCTACTGAAATCCACAGGTTTACTTTAGCAGAAATTAAGAGGTAGAGTTAACATTCTTTATTACAAAAATCAAGACACACTCATACAATCTGAAACTTGCTAATAAATTGTTATTTCTTTTCATATCCACAATTTTCTTAGCCTAGTAAAAGCAAATCACTGACAGATGGTCAAAGCACCATCTTTTATAACCCAAATAATCTAGATTATACATTCATTTATATATATCCCACAATACATCTGTAGCATCTTATTCCAGTAAAACATCAGTTCATTTACATTTACATAAATTCCATATTTTAACACCATTCAGAGCACAATAACTTTGGAAAGATTTTGTCAAATTCCTTTAGAATTACAGTGACTGGTTACATTTCACTAACTTCCTCGACAGTGACACCTCGCCAATGCCTTGGCAAAACTTCCTCATCCTCCAGCATCAAACATCTTCACCACCCTTCAGACACATTCCATTCCAGCAATTCAGCACAAAACCATCTGCTGTAAATTTTAATCACTTAATCAGGGCCTGCTTCCATGTAAAAGACAAATCATCCCTGCTTCTGCCACATCAACCCACCAAGCTCCCAAACCGAGAGGCCTCAGTACCTATCAAGTCACATCATTTACCAAAAACACCTTGGCAGGTTCAACTAGAGACAGAAAAAAAGTGTCTCCACATTCCTTACCATGCTGTTGGAAGAGCCCAGATTTTGTGAGGACATAGAATTAATTCCATGCTTCTCTGTTGGAAAATACCTAAGGATGTAAGGCCTTAGATTTCAGGCAGATGGAGATTTAAGGACCAGAAATGGAGGAACATTTTGGTTCAAACAATTAAAATAAATAAAAGTAATGAATCATGTTACCACAACCAGTGAAAGTAAGTTACAGTTTAAAAGCTGTCTCCATTTTAATACTCATCAACGTTACTATTCCAATGGTTAGAAGACCCATTTTACAGAACTTTTCCATTTGGGCTATTTCCTCTTTCCAGTTCCTTCTTTCTTGACTTGTGTTTCAGTTTCATTATTTTCTGATGTTGCTTCCAACTCCAAGACCCTAAGCAGAGTGGGTCAGTGCAGTTTCACAAGGTATTCCCATATTATCTGTAAACAGAAATCCTCAGACTGGTCCCTCCAGAGCACACCAGGCTATCTCAGTCACCTTTCACCATAACTTCAACCCCACTAATTCCCTCTGTGTCATGTCTTTTACAGAATATTTCCCGAGTTTGAGGGATTTTTCTGTCAGCTTTCGTTATTTGACCTTCCTGGATTGTTAATCCTTCCTCCAACAGAAAATGCTTTCTGCAGAAACTCTCACCTTTTATTTGAGAACTCTTTTTCTATCATCCTGAAGAGCATTACAATCTTAACTTCAAAATTTCTCCAGCCCGAGTAATTTCCTTCCCTTTTATGAACAAGCAGTTACCAATACTTTGCATGTGAAGTACTTTCAACTGTGCACTCTATTAACCCAAAGAATGAAGAATACCTCACCATAGCTAAATACTCATGCTGTTTAGAAATAGATAAAATGAAACCTCTGAAAGTGACCCGTATAATATAGAGAGGTGAGTCTAAGTTAAAACCCTGGGAAAAGGGATATTTACATCCATCTACAGAATATTTTTCTTTTCTTGTTAAGATTTTCTGGAAGGGAACCACCCCAAACGATCTACCATGAATATTGAAAAGATTTCCAGTTATCCTTCAGAGAACAAGCCCTATTTTCTCTGCAGAAGATGCAGACAAATAACATGAAAAACTAAATACTTTTGATCTCAGCATCCAACTTATATGTTAGAGCCTGCACTTCTCAGCTATCTCTCACGTGTTTCTTTTAACTTGTAACTGTTGGCTACTTCTCTGTTAGAAGATAGTTTTGCGGAAGAGCACTTGATTCCTTAGCACAACTAAATCACTTGTCCCAGGAAATGCTATTAATGTGTAGCATTTTGCAGCATTGTGTAAGCAAATCAATTTAGAATATAAAATATTTGTGCACAGGATCAGTGCAATAGAATGCATATAAGCATGTATAATCTCAAGACAGCTTGTTTTGTGATCAAATAAAAGTTTTATTCATTGATGCTGTCTGAATGGCCATTTTACTGAAGCATTATTATAAATTACTTCTTTTGAAAAAACAAGGTTTCAGTGGCTAGGACACTCCTTGTCAAGAGATGTCTACATTTAATAAGACTTTGACCTACAATATTTCACCTTATTCATATTTAAAAGGCAATATCTAGGCTTTGCTGAGGCCAGTGGAAAATTGCCTTCCTACTTCAGCATAGTAAGGATTTTTAGAAAGCAGCTGTCTATAGATTTCTGTATTATACCCAAAGAAATGGATTTACTCTGTAATCACCACTATAAAAATGTCAATATACCATTTGCTAAATATATAGGGTGGTAGTCACTTGATCTGACTTTAGCTATCTAAAAGACAGATAGCAAATACACTCTAACTGTGACTCCTCATAAGACTAATGGTGAAAGTTTAGGCATGTAGTGAAATTCTCCCTGTTCTGAGTTAGGTGGCTGGAATATCTGAATGAACATTTGCAGGTGCTATTTGTTTCCCATTCCTTATGGAAGATGCCTAGAAAATATGCTTATGCCTAGTTGACTAATACCTGCTCGTTTAGACTGAAGTGTGAATAATTTCACACACAAAACTTCATCTTGAAACAGCAAGGTTTCTTTATTCCTCTTGCCATCCCACAAAGTAACTTATTTGATTTCTATAGATCTAAGTGTTCATAAAAGAGCTGACTGAATTTATTCTTGGACTATTTTTGAGTTTTATTTGGAACAGTTACTCTTCTTTCCTGGGGCTATCCCTAATAATGTATTTAAAAGCACAACCACTTTGTTATCTCCAGACAGAAATGGCTACACTGCCACATTTACATCTCCCATTATTACCTAGGCTCTTCCTTGGCTTTCCCTTAGGATGAGTGTTTGTCTAACCATGTGTTATTGAATATCATTTCTTTTAGACCAGAATTTTGCAGTCTTCCAGATGAGCTTCTACCAGACTCACTGCACTGTGGTAGCAATGCTTTCTGGTTTTGCCTTCCTAGGTGAATTTCTCAGGGATGTTTTTTCTGCCTTCAACTTCTATTTCTCTCTTTCATTATCAGAGCTCTAGGCATGATAAATGCTCCACTTTGTTTCTGCCACTATCATAACGGTATTATTAATCTGCTACTGTTTTAATATCAGCAGACTAAAAATATGTCCGATATGTCAGTTGTAACAAATAAAAGTTTTGCACACAGAGGTTTCAGTGCATTTTCTTTTTTGAAAGTTTTGTTTTGTTTTCATTGTTAGTTTTTGCATTTTCTTTGCTTTGACAATGAAGATCAGTGGTATGAGCCTCCATGCAATGGAATTTGACAGTTTTTTCTTCCCATTTGTAAAACCTTTAGGAGAATGGGAAGAAAAATTGTGGGAAAATGATTTTTCACTCTTCAAATGAAGTGAGGGGCTGCCTGCCCACAAGCTCCGCCAAACCTGACACATAAGGAGGCAGCTTTCCATACTTCCATGGAAACATGGAAAAATGTATCCATCTTCCTTATGCAGGCCTTCCTATGAGGATAAATGACAGGTTAAATTTTCCCTTTGATCCTTTTGAAAATGCTTTAGAAAATGTGCCATCTTCATAGCCTGTCTTGCAGCAAATTTCCTTTTCCTTTCCTGACTATGGCAGAAGCTGGAGAGCTACTTGAGAAATGTCTGGACCTTGCTACTGGACTCAGTTTAGCCTCTCTTTCTGTGGGGTCAGGTTCTATCACAGAGAAGCCTGCTTAAAACCCCATAGCATAATTCTGTTGCCACACAAGATGTGGCCATCCTGTGTCTTTACTGTTCCTGCCATGAGAAATGTCAGGGAAGAATTTGAGATGAAGACCTTTGGGAGCTGGCTTGCTTCTCCTTCTACTTGTGGGGAAGCCAGAATGACTGGGACAGTGGGGACACTGGGGTGAGTTGTACCCACATACACCAACCAGACCCTCAGGATTATTTGCAGAGATTTTGAATTCCAAAAATAGATAAAAGGTTGTCAGGACTTAAGGCTTCTCTGTGCATAAGAACCAGCACAAGTACAGGTCCATAAAAATATTTTCCTTTCCCTATACCAAGTAGAAGCTTTGTAGTTCATTGATCACATTTTTTTTTTTTTTTTTTTTAATGCTACATGTTTCTACTGGCACAGTTAAATACACATGAAAGCATTCATAACTTAATGGTGATTCAGCCTTAAAACTGGGAAATGGTTTATGCAGACTTCAAGATTATTGAAAGTGCTGTACTTCTTCCTGAAGAAGTATTCCTGAGAGCTTTCCAAGTAACACTAATATGTAGCAACGACGTCATAAAAATGGAAAGGCAAATCATTCCTGTTTCATCCCTCCCATGGAAGGAAGGAAAATATGAATTACTGATAGTGAATAAATAATTATTTTCTTCTCTTTTTGTGTATATAATTCAAAGCGTTTTCCTACTTTCCTCAATTTTTTGCATATTTTAGAATTTACAGCATAACTCAGGGCACTTTCTTAATAATATGCCTTGTTTGTCTAAATATATGCAATGCAGTAATTCTATGACTACACTATTAAAAGAGAAACAGAATTATTCTGTTCTGAACTCAATTTGCGCCTGTTCTGCATCCTACATTGTTCCTCATCTCCACTCTCTGCCACAACCTGCTGACATTATATCAGCAATGTTTCAAAAAACCATTTGTTTGACTAAAACGTAGTATGTCAAAAAGCTCCAACATCTTCAACTCCAACTTTAACAAGTATTCAAGCAGCACGTGGATGTAAACTGATGGAAAAATTGAGACAGAGGCCACAGCCACTAGAAGAAACATTACTGATTGTATAAATGAACAAATATCCATTTGCTAATTTCTAATTCTGGGCTGTGTGTGCCACTGGTTGTAATTACTAATGCAACAAAGAGGCTTTCCATGTCTTCCTATAGCTACAAATCTGGATTAATCTATTTCATCCTCTGGCCATCACTACTACTTGCATAAACAAGATGACAGAAATATAGATCAAATTATCCTCTGCTGGTGGAAGATGTTCTCTTTATGCTGGTACCACGTTCACACCTGCCACAGGTGTGGAGGACTTCTTTTCTATTCCATAAGGGGTTAGAATCTATGCTTTGCAAGAGAGACACTGACTTCTAGGCTATGAACTTCTGTTAGTGAGGACACACAATACTAATAATATAAAAAAGAACCCCCAAACCCCCAAGCTGACATTAATGAGGTTGAATATATACATTACTGCTATTAAAGGGAGCTGGTTCCAGGGTTATCCTAAAATAATCTACTATCTCTCTGCTTGCACTCCTTAATCAGGTGTCCTAGTGCTGTTTTAATTAGAGAGCAATGCTATTAAGCCCAGAATAATGAAACCAAATAATTCAGTAATTCTGGAAGAGTGACAGGTTTATCTGCATTTCTTCTTCAAATTATAATTCAAAAATATTCCCAGCATTCAAGCTGCCATATTGCATTAGTATTTTGACTTCTCATTTCATTTCTTGCGCACATCCTGAAAATGTTAATTTTAAAGAAAATAAAAACATAAAGCCAACTTTTTGAAACACACTTCTTGCAACTCTAATATTTAAAAACAAAAAATGAGACTGAAAACAGAAAGGAAGGTGAAGAAATAGAAGAATATAAAAGAAACATTTTCAAATGGAATTGTCTGTTTTCCAAGTAAAATAACAATGAGGCTAAAGTAAAAAATTGCTAATGAAAACTTTTCCCATCCTGTCATAGAGCAGTTAGCTGTCATTTGTTATGTTTCAGTGATCTAAACAGCCTTTTTTCCTGTTCAGTGACTATACAAAACACAAAGCCTTCATTTGCTGCCTTTTAAAGGCTTGATTATAAACTATTATAAGGGTTCATAATTTTCAGGAATACTCCCAATTACACTCTATCCATGTGTATTAACAAGAAATGAGGTAATATTCCTTAAGAGGAAACATCTCCATGAATTCAAGTAACTATATAAATTAGGGCAGTTAAAGGAAGCAGACTTCTAAACTTTTTAGCTATTATCCATTTTTAAATGGAAGTCCAAGAACAATACTTTTATGCTAGAGCATTATATCATTACTTGTGTATCTGCCACTCTCAAGATTTTTATAAAAGTAACACAGCACCTGCTAAGAGAATTGTTCCCACACTTGGAGGAAAGAGCAAAGCATTGCCTGAACAATTCACCCAAGAAGAATGTTATTGAGCCATACATTTAAAAAGAACCAGACATTTAAAAACACACCTGTGCTGGCCTTGGGAAACAGCTCATGAGAAACTGCAGTTTTGCAAGCAGCTAAAGTGCTTTCTCCAAAGACATGATTTAATGGGAAGTCTGAGCTGTTCTCACAGGGGCTCCTGCTTCACTTGGGTTTGACTCTTTGGAAAGTGAAGATTCATAGGCTTGTACCTACCTCTGTGTAAATCAGGACTATCTCCTTTGAAGTCAGCAGATGTAAAAATCTGAGTGAATAAAGGAAGATCAAGGCCTGGGGCTGTCATCCCTGCCCTGCTGCTTTTATTCAGGTTAGGATTTCAAATATGTAACTGCAATATTATTTTTTCTGTCATTTGGGAATGTGGGTTGAGGCTGAGCTGGAAAAAAAAAAACAATGGATAGGTGCAGGCTTGCTTTGCAGAGCTGCAGCATGGTGCCAAGGCAGATAGTGGTGGCAGGTTTTCAGCTGCCCTGTCACTTGAGTGATCTCTCAGCACAGCTCCAGAAGCACCTCTTTTGCTACTCTAGTCCTCTCAGGCAGCAGTAATAATGCCACTGTCGATCACACTGTCGTAGAAGACTTCATGACTTCCTAATAAATTGCTGTGCTTCTAAGCCAGATCTGCCCCAACAGTCATGGTTTTCTAGCCTGTATCTTTCCTATCTCACCCTTGTGTAATATATGTGTCCCTCACCTTTAACTGGTATCACGATTTGTGCTAGAGTTCCTTACTCAAAGTGGGATGAATTCCATCTGGGAAAGTTCCACACTTGGTCAATGTCTTAAGCATCAGTCCTGATGCTGGAGATCAGGTTGTAAAGGTTATGATTGCAGCTGAGGTGTTCAGCAACCTGCCAGAGGCACATGATACGGCAGGGCTTGCTAAAATTAGTAGCATGATGAATGATTGTATTATTTACAGTCTCATTAACTGGGTCTGCACTCGAATCAGAAAGCCAATTAAAAAAATTAAAGAAACAGAATATTCCACTCAAAGAGTGGAGTTAATGCAAAAGCCTACCTCAGAAGCAAACACTTGCACCTGCACTGTTCAACTCCCACATGAATGATAAATTAGTCTGTTCTGGCAGAGATTTGACTTATGTACACAGATGCCCTAAACATCACAGTCCAAAACAAGAGTCTAGCCCACACTGAAAGCATAGTTAGCATCATTACTCTTTAGTCTCTTAATTTTTTTCATGAAAATCAAGTACTATATCAAAAGTTAAAATGTAAAGAGGGTTTCTGTCATTTCAGAAAGCACATTAAATACAAATACCTCAACATCATCACCTGGAAGTGAACAGGACTTTCCTCAATGTGGAGAACACAAAAACATTGAGCTGATTTCTATATGGGCTACCAACTCAGACAGGAAAACACTGCATTTTACATCCCTCTATCTCAAGACACACTTCCACCATTACAAAGATCAGTGTGTGAAAATACATCAGAAATAGTGTAATAGTTAAACTCCTAGCACATCACTTCATAAGCAACCTGTGGATGTTTTTGTTTGTCACCAGCTTCCCAAAGCTGCCCCACTGAAGGCCTTCAGACCAGGTATGCCCTGACCAGTTACTGAGGTTCTGGGGGGTACTTCCTGTGCAGGCCCAGCACTTCCTCACTCCTGAGCCAAAACAGCGTTTCCAGCTAAAATGAATACCCTCAGGTTTGCTGACACAGATGAAAGCCACTAGCAATCCTCACTTTGTTTTAGTGCGTGGGCTTATCTGAAAATTGTGCTGCTGCAACTAAAAGCAGAATTTGATAACTACTAGACACCTGTTTTATGATAATAATTAAAAAAAGAACTATTTACTGTGTTATTAAATAATATTTTAATGGAATCTCCCACAGTCTTTCATAGTGCTACAAATGCTGGCCATCTCAAAATGAACTGGTTAATGAGCTGACATTTTAATTTATGCTCTCAATAGTGTCCTGTTGCGTTTTCTAATATATAGAGAATATATAGTTAGCAATTAAGACACAGGACTAAAACAGATGATGCACACTGCTGTTTAGTGACCTACTATTGCTTAAATAAAGAAGACTGTGTTTTCACCTGTACTTGCAGATTTCCTGCCTTTCACAGTGTACACAGACCTGAGAGATTTTTATGCTTCCTACCCTTGGGACCCTCTGCTCACTGAGAGTCTCTTTGTTGAGCAATTGAAAAATGGGATACCCAAAACCGATAAAAAATAAACTAAAAGCAGAAAAAGCAGCAACTCTCATTGCTCTCTAAAAGCAAACAATGGGAAAATACAGTGGACTGGTGACAGTCTCCTAAATAATTTATGACATATAGCCTATTTCAGAATGATTTTTTTTTTCTCTATTAGGTGTGCATTAACACATAAAAGTCAAACACATGGAAAAATCTTACCTGGTCTCAGAGAAAAATACTTCCACTCTTCCACTTCCTCAAGCTCAACACTACTCTGAGCTGCTACTATCTTCGAAAGAGATTGTGTTAATGTTTCCTCTAATTCTGCTGAACTCCAAATTGGATTTTTTTTTTTTTTTGAAACAACCATTATACCAACAGAGGCTTTATCTACCACTTTCATTACTTGTATCTCAGCAGATTATTCCTCAAAAATCTGCATTTGTTAAACACAGCATTATATAATGTCACTTCATTCCTTGTCAGAAAACTTTCAAAAAAAGGGAAAAATCCTCATCTAAGACCGCATGCTCCATCAAAGTACCATGTTTAATTTTTATACGAGAATTACTTCTTCCCCCAGATTTCAATTAATTGCTATGGACCATGCAAAATGCCACAGACCACAGAAGCTACATTTTCAAATGGAAGTTTTTATTGATTAATCAGGCATTGAATCAATTATTGTAAAATAAACAGATTTTGTTTGTTAAAAAATGTCCAGAAGAATATTGTTTATAGCAAACTTGTTTCCTCATTGTCATACAGAATATGAAATTGTCCAAGAAACGAGCAAAAAAGGAACACCTGACTAATTGCTGTCACTTGGTATGTGTATATACATACGTGTGTGTATACACAAATTACACACTATATTTGTGCATATGCTGGTGTGTGTATACCCATACATAGGTGTACATATATACACAAACATATATGCACAAAGAGTACTGACTGAGTTAATAGGACATTGGAGAAATGTGGCTTAGCTTCAAATGAAGTATTCTGTGTTAAAATAAAGATGATACAGCAAGGTCTGCAGATAACAGACCATCCTTTTTCCATTGGCCAAAACCACAATCTGTTTTTAGACTCATGCTCTATCTTTACAATGAAAACACGTGAAATCATTTGGGACCTCTCCAAATTCATGGTATTATTTCCATCCAGCTTAATCTCTGCCAACATTTTATAACCAAACACTGAGTAGTGTTTTCAGTTTATCCACTACTGAAATCAGCTTCTAGATCTAATATTTCTTGCAAAAGAGAAGATACACAGCCTTGCTACATGTACTTTGATAATTCACTCTGTCCTTTTAGGCAGAAACTTGGCAATAACCCTAGAATAAAAGTCCTTTCTTCAAGCATCCTGTTATCATTGCTTTGCATCAGACATCTTCTGTCAACTAATTTTCAAAATTTTCATGCCATCCCAGCTAGCCCCCAAACATCCCAGGCCAGATCATCTGGGCATTGTATATCAGATTGTACCAGTAACATTTTACTCAATTTTAAAATGTTATGCTTGGGGACCAATTTATGTTTTCATTTTTGAGGGTATACATTTCTTGATTATTAATGACACTAAGATAAACACTGAAGTTCATTATATGTACACACTTTGACTCTTTATGTCTACTCAGGAAAGATCAGTGGCTCCTACCTGTGAACTATGGGATGTTGCCCAGCTGAAAGCCACAATATCAGGAGTGTACTGCCAGATTTTTCTCCATTTAATTCAGCAGTTAGCAGGGCATGTAAAAGGAAATTAAAGAAAAATGGAAAGGCATTTATTTTCTATTAAAAAAACCCCAAACAAACAAGTGGGCAGGTTTGTATTCTTCTCATCTTGTTCATAAATTTTTGATATAATCATAAGGCAAACTGTAATAAAGCTTTTTACCTGGAGAATCAGTATTTAAAAAATCTGAAGCTGAGCTTGGGGCCATTTTATTTTGGACCCGTTACTGAACAAAGTGCATTAAGGCATCTTTTTCAAAAGACACCTAAAGCATGGTTATAAATTACTGAGCAAATCTTTAAAGCTGATATTCAATTTATCTCTACACAGGCAGATTTTCACCACTTGCATAGTAACAACAAAACACTGTAGGAAAACCATTCTTTAAAGTTGTCAAATGCCTCAAGCATCTCCCAAAATGATCATTTATACATATGCATTGCAATAATTACAAAAAGCTTCTATCTGTAAAGGGAAGGAAAAAAAAAAACCTGATTCAGCTCTGAATAATGTACATACAACCTCTATTGCTTTCACTGAAGCTCTTCTACCAACACCAGGATGAACACAGGGTGTCCCTATGCAGATTTCTACTGCTGCTGAGAGCTGTTTACTTTTCATTCACAAAGTGAACCGTGCTTTCCCAAACAGCCTAGGACAATGATAGCTATGAGCAAACTCCAGCTGCAGTGTTTCTCCATACAGCACATGTAGAACAGATTTCCTTGCTTTGTTATAGGCACTACACAGTGTATGACAATGAAACATTTGTATTTAATTTAAAACCAATGGTAAAGTGGCGCATGTCTCACTTCCGAGTTGTTGGCTGGGCTTGCTGTGTTGAACCTTGTAAAATCAGCAATAAGCATTCACATGTCTACCATCAGAACCGTGACATCTTCTATTACAATCAATCCTTAAATGATGCCGTGCTCTATCAAATTAGTCTACAGTCAGACCTTGGATTGGCTGATCTCCTCTGGTGTTGCTGATTCTCAGAGATGGTATTGGTCTTCCACATCCTCAGTGATTCTATAATGTTTCCCAAAGATGAAAGCGAAGCACTGATAGATGGGAATATTGCCATCAATAAAATAAATCACCAGATGATTTATCCACTCACATTTCTAGGAGATATTCCACAAGTTTTTTATGAACTGAGAGAGCACTGCCCTGTGAACAGAAGTAAATTAAACTTTATTCTTTTGCTGTGTTGGCGAGCTTCACTTCCTCGCTTGCTTAGTTTTGTTCTTTTGATCTGCACATTCCCATGTGCAAAGTACAAATTGGGAGATCTCGCACTCAACAAGGCTGGTAATGAGACCATTAATGCTCGTACAAGTAAACCTGCAGTATACTGACTTGTCCACTATGCAGTTTTCGTCTTTCCAATTTCCTGCTATTATCCACTGAAAAATAAAATTATTCAAAAGGCTGATGAAACTTTAATTAACAGGACCACCAATGTGCAAAAAAAATTCCCCCAAAACAACAAGAAGTAATTTCCCAGGTGTCCATACTAGGCTTTCACTTTTCTCTCTTTTTTTTTTCTATTTTTATAAATAACTTATAAATCTTCCTGTAAGAGATGAAATACAAAACCAACCAAACAAAACCAACTGAAAAAAAATTTCTAAGATATTATTAAAGCCACTTCTTGTCCTTCAGTACAAAATGCACAGGAAGAGGTTTTCTCTCCTTGTCAGTTTTGCCCAAATTTGGCAGCGTTGTCTGGGAAGCCACATGGATCGGCCAGCTCCGGGTAAGCTCCTGGTAGCACCGCCTGGCTGCCCTGGGAAGATGTGACATCCTACCTTTTGGCTTTCAGCAGTCACGCCAGCTGCTCGCAGGAGTCTAGGTGGTCAGGGATAGGCAAGCCAGTTATAATGGTCAAACACTTATTCCACACCGTGAACGTGGGGCACACTGGCTGGCCAAATGTAATGTCAAAAGTGTAAAGGTGTAGGGAGTTCAAAGCATCATAAAAGGCAAGGGAACCGTTGTCGTAGTCCAGCAGAATCCCCACCCGCCGGAGGTGAGGCGCGGGCTCGATGGGGATTTCTTTGCTGTTGTGCCTCACCACCCATGTGTTATTGCAGCGGCAAAGCACCCAGGAGGCAGAATTCTTTCCAATCCACTCGTGCTTCGGTGCTGACTTGTAGGAAATGCCAATAGCATACCTGCAAAACAAAAGAACATCTCAAGGAAACATGCTTCCTGCCATTTTGTCTCTCATGAAATCAAATGCTAGTCCAGAGGACTTGCTGGAATGTGCCCGCCTCTTAGTGCCCTGAGTTAAGCTCTAATTAAATGATGTTTCACCACAACATCTGCACAGGCTTAATTAATGGTTTTCCCTGTCTCTCTTTTGGGTCGGAGAGGTCAGGGAAACTCATAGTATTACTTCTAGTTTGGCAGCTATGGCAATTTTTTTGAGGGCTTGCCTCTGGTACTGAAAAGGAAGATTGGTGAGAACTCAGTAACACAGAGTTTAAATTACTGGACCTCGAATTTCAATTTCCAACAGATGAATACAGATGAATTAGTTGATTTTAAAATACACTATCTGTCAGCTAATCTCTCCTTGCTCCTTTAATACATGGCCCTGAAGAAGGAATGCAAGAGTAAACATCAAAGAACACATTAAACATCCTCTGTTCCTCACCTCACTCCCCCATTTTGCCATTTTTAAATATGTTTTGGCAGATGTTGGTGTGGTTTTCAGATTCAAATGAACATTTTTGAGACTGGGTTTCAGGCCAAGTTAAGCAACTGTAGGTGAAGACATTTGCTCTGCAAACCATAATTTATGGCAAGATGTGCGGGGCAGAAGGACTGTGAAAATGTTCTCATTAATGGATACTGAGGAAAAATACCTGATTTGTCATGTATAACGGAAATTTAAAAGTTTCTCACGTTCTAGAGACACTGCAGTATTTGTTGGACTTTCAACCAACGGAGATTAATGTGTCATAAGATTTTTTTCCCTATTCCTTAGCACTGGCACAGACAAACAGCATTTTACTTCTTTGAGACAGTGGGAAATACCTGAAGACCCTACTGATTTTTCCACTCCATTAACTTTCATCATGATGTCTTTGAATACCAAAGGATATCATCTCTTCCATTGACTAAAGGCCCTCTGAAATACACCCCTGTATGACACAGAGGATCATTCAGAAGTGAAGAAAAACAGTCTTCTGTTTCTTGCTCCTTGTTTCATTCCCTGGGGCACAGACCTACAGCTCTGCTGCTTCTTGTCCCCCTCCCAAAAGCAAATCTGACCTCTGCCCCCGTTAAACGGGATCATCAAGTTGTCCTCAGTTTTATTTATTTTTTTCATAGTGAAGGACAGAAAATCTTTTACATTTAGTAGAGAAGTGATCACATTTACAAAGTTATCTTTGTGTAAACAAGATGAAACTTTTTAATCCCTCCAATTAAAAAAATCTTGGAATATACTGTCTGTGGATTCAAAAAAACAACCAACCCCAGTTGTGGAGTAAAAGTCCAGTGAAGGCTGCTAAATACAAAGATGCATAATCTGACAGATTTATTTCTGGAGTCCAAAGGTGCTGAAGATTGGAAAACTCATCTGACAAACTATTTGAAAATACATGCTTGGCCTGCTCATACTGTTCCTGATGTCTCTGCTACTGGTCTCTATCGGAGAAACGGTGCCAGTACCTGTGTGGTGGGAATTAGTGGTCCTTTTCACAAATATTTCCAGATACATACCATGTACTCCCGCTTATAACCACTTCCCAGTAATGCCGCCCGCTGTCGATGAACACGTTGCCAGCTACTCCATAGCTGCCTTGGCTCGTGAATCGCTCTGGTGTGTGACTCTTCTTGGATGACGTTTCATCCCGTTCCACTGTCAAGTTATCATGAGACACTTTCAATTTTCTATGAGCAGATTTGGGGTCCAGTTTAAATGGCTGACCTAGAGACGTAGAGACAAAGATGATGAAAAAATGGTTTGGTTTTGATTTTTAAAAGGAGAACGGATTAGCAAATATCTAAGCCCACAAGATTACATAACCATATTAATTTCCTTTTCTCAAGTATTCTTGAGATAGACTAACCTATCCTGCTCCCTGCAATAGCTAGTTTTGTCAGTTTACTGTCAATTTCATTGTGCACTAACTTCCCTGTGTTGATAATCCCTGAAAAGAACCCTGCATAATCATCAGGTCCATTAACTCTGACTTAAAGGTAACCAGAATACCCTAATTCTTGCATGTAATTGAAACCAATATACATGCTAATAAAGGTCTGAGGGTTGCTTTTTTCACAGCATATTAGATTCAGAATAGATTGTGTTCTATTAATTCTCTAGGGATAAATCTCCATAATAACATCTTCATCATTCCTGCAAAAAGTATGATTTCAAATCCCACAAAATGAGTTTGAAAATAAGAAGCACTAGGCTTTTCTCTTTGTTCACTGACAGCTTTATTTGTAACAAGCACAGTCAACAATTCAGGATTTTTTTGGAAGGATGCCCATGTGGTGCTGGATACTATGCATTAAAAGGAAGGAAGTGAACTGTAACTTAGTCCAAATAATATGGTGCAATAACATTACTCAGGCTGTTGCTCTTGGCAAATATCTTCAGCTGTAGCACAAGGTTTGTAGACAATAACAGGAAGCTTTTTGGTAAACCAAACCTTGTAGATATATAAAGCCCACCACAATTCTGACAGGCTTGCTCATTGTGTCAGAAAGCAGAACAATCCTTTGCCTCCACCAAGAGACAACTAGAAAAGTACAACTCCATGAGTGGTGCAGCAAAACACTTTTTTCTTCTTACTGTCTTTCATATCAAGGGGAAAAGCATGTAATCAGAACATTTGATGGCATGCATAGAAAATTTAAATTAGATCTCTTATGAAACCTGTGTGAGGCACTGGCACATTACTTAAAAATATGATATAGAGTGTTCAGGGTTATCTTTTGCAATGCTCATTTAGTTATAGAATAAATGCATTGGAAAGTATCTGGGGACTATTTCTTACTGCCTGACAGCAGTTACATAACCTCCTGCCTGCCTTTCCAACTGCTTAGTAGCCTTTGTGTGCTGGAGCAGTGTCTGAAGGATGTCTCTCTGTACTAAGTTGTGTCTGGTTAATAGCAGAGAGGAGAAAATCATGAAGGTGTACATGCCATTCTATTCAGACTGCTTCTTGCACCACTCAGTATAGCCCCTCTTCAAGCACCCTCCCCTATAATAAGCAGGTTTCAGAAGATGCACAAATCCCAGTGTTTCCTTTCCAGCCCTCAGAGCTGCCCATGATGACTACATGACTGAGGGATTAGCTGGGGCAAGAGGAAAAAACCAGCTGAAATCTACTCTTAAAATTGCTATTCTACATCTGCTAATAATTTGAGTAACCATTGTTTTTTTGAAGTGGGATCTCTGACTAGTCTATCACCTTGCTGAACTCCATAAAAAATGAGGGTGTTGAAGCTAAGAAGTTTTCCAATGTCCTAAAAAAGAGATAATTTTGGAGGATAAAATTAGACTAGCAATTATCTTATGAACACTACACAAAAATAAAGTTTTACTGCAAACATAGGGAAAGTTTTTGCTTTGTAGAGGAAAAAAGAATAGAGAGGATATTATAAAAACCCCACAAAAACACAACAGAAGAGTATTTTCAACCATTTCACATATGATGGCTTTGTTCCTATATGATATTTCCAGTGACTAAACTAAGATATATCTCTCATATAAAACCCAACATGTTTTCTGCACTATAGAAGACTCAGGCAATCTTCAATTATGTTAAATAAGTGGCTCTCATTTTGGAAAGCACATTAAAAGAGTTGAACTTCTCTGTCCAATTGCATCTTCCAAAGATGAGACCTTAAAAGGAAGGCCAGAAAGGAGAGGACTTTGTGCATCCTCATCTTGTGTTACTCACTGTTAGTCTTGAGCTTGCCAGGCTCGCTGCTCCGGCTGCCAGCCTGATTAATGGCCTTGACAATGAAGATGTACTTGGTGCCACTCTGCAACCCGTGCACCGTGTAGTGGTTCTGTTTGATATTAGGAACAATCATCCAGCTGTCGGCTGAGTTGCATAAACCTGCAATTTTGAACAGAGCACATCAGTCACAACACACAAAACACCTTGTAACACAGGGATATTTAGAGCATTCTCAGGCACCCCACTACCAGTATGAATTTTGCTTCTGCACCTTTTAAAATGTTGTTACATTTACTGAGACACTACTTAAAGCCACTAATTCATTTTATCAACCCACAGCCAAGGTACCTTTTAAATTCTTGCTATGTGAAGTGAACCATAAAAAGTGGGCATTTAAGAAATGGCTCAGTGGAGACACTAGCAGTCTGAGATTTTTCATATCCCAGCACAAGGCATTCTTTATTGCTAAAGAACTGGAGGATTATGGAGATCCCATCAATCTACTGTTTGGATTAATGAACTCAGTTTAAACCTCAGAAAATGAACATAAGCAGTAAAGCCGGGAGGGCTGGGGAGGCACCTTTGCTGACAGTCCCCATGTATGCATTCTTCAGAACCTGAAGCAAATCAGGGGAGGCCAAACAGGGTAGAGCATGGGCTTCAGGGAAACCTTTGGCTCTTGCACTTCAGACTTTGCCAGAAAGTAATCTAAGCCAGTAAATTTAATGGATGCAACTTTTTGATTTATGTCCTCATGCTGAGATGCCAGCTGGGAAAGAGCTGGAAAATTTTCCATTTATAAACCTTTTTGGTTTATATTTGGTTTGCATTTGATGCCTACCACAGAAGTATAATACACAGGAAGTAAGTAATATAAGGGAGTACCAATATCATAAACAAAACAGGAAAATACCATATTAAAATGAACTTTTAAATGTACATTTTTTTTCCTACTGTGATATAAATGCAAGGATAATAAATCACCCGTACATACAGTTCCATCACTGTATATTTGGAACAGCTCCTGGTCTAATGGATTCTCCAGCCTCTTATTGTAGATGTTTACATAAAGAAAATTTTAACTTTTATGAAGAGTGTATCTGTTTGCAACATTTTATATGGTTATACAGCCAGAAATAGATAGATGCAAGTGGAAGTGTCTGCACATATGTAAGGTTGGAAAACTTAACAGGGAAAGTCTTGACTGGATTAGGAACCTGACAGACCTGGTCTCTGTCTTCACTGGCCATAGAACACATTATGGAAGCTGTTGTAATTTACTGACAGCTTTCAGCTTTTAACTAATGTTCTACCAGCAAACCACTAATGAAGACAATCATTCAGAACTCAGTATTAATTCAGCTGTGCATATCAGACAATATGAAAACTTTATGTAAAATAAAATTAAAAGGTTACTGGTTATAAAACCTGGATCTGTGATACAGGTTTGCAGATTCATGGACAATTCATGGCCATACTGATTGCTTCCTAATAAGATATGTGCTTTTCATAATAAAAGATCATTAGAAACAGAATTTAAATTCCAAATTTCAGTCTAAGTATTATGAAGTTTATGTCTCAAAATTCTCTTGCATTACAAAACATTTTTGAGAGGCAAGTAGAACAGAGATTCATCCTGCTGTGCAAATGGGTAACTGTGGTACAGTTCAGGTTGGATTCATCCTATCTTGCCACCTAATGAAGCCCTACTATGCCTAACCTATTTTTCTGGATTCTGAGGAAAGGCAGAAATCAGTAAGTAGTTTCTTTTATTTCCCCAGGTATGAATATTCTATCAACCACAAATGTCTCTTTTTTCTTGTCCACAAAGGAAGCCTAGGTGACCAGCATAGGTGAGATCTCTAATTTCAGGTATCTAAATTGTATTGAGTTGAGTCACCCATCTGTAGAAATATATATATATAATACATATATAAAAATAATACATATATATGTATATACATGATTGTATAGAACAATTATCTTCCTTTCTCATGAAGAAAAAGAACCCCATTTTATACCCCATGGTAACCCCAACTGGGCCCAGCACTTGTGGTGAACTCCTTAAAGCAACATCTATCTGTGTCTTCTCTCACTGAGTTATACACAGCAAATTATATTTATTTTTTTAGGCTGTGTGTGAATGGGTTTCCTATGAGGAAGAAAGAAAATAAGGAAGCAGCTTCCTGACATAAAATATTTCACTGACTACTCAGAGGTAATCTCATATTTTCCCAATTTGCAACAGATATTAAATGCACACTTCTATGCCTGAACTACCACATTGATTTTGCGTAGGTGCTACTGCAAAATAAATTGAAGTATGTTAAAATAAAACAAAAAGAAGCACTGGATTTAAAAGGAATTCAGTATGATCACGGAATCTTTAACTTTAACAGATCTTTAACTTTAATCTTTAACAGATGCCTCTGATGGGATACCAAATAACATGACAGTAAGTGGGATGGATACAGACAGTGGTCCTAGAACTGTCTTCTCCAACCACAAGCACACTTTGAAAGCAAAGTTCTGTGGTATGAATAAGCCATATATAAAGTGACCATTATGCAGCCACAGAAATGCGCAGAGTTTCTCTAACTCATCTTGAAACTAGTTTTGTATTATTCATTACAATTCTCTAATGGGCACATTTTTAAGGCTTGCATTACACTTTTTATGATACCCTCCAGAAGCTGACTGCTCCTTAACAAAATATAAAACTTTGATCCTAGTAAGTATATAAAGGACAGTAAAAGTACTGTTGCATTGCTATGAGTCTCCTCTTGAGTTCATCCTCTTCTCCTGGGTATGTGGATTTATACATACCCAATTATCACTAAAGGCCTTACCTACCCTAAATTCTCTGCACAGCCAATAGAGAGAGTCAGAAACCTCCTGTTTGACCTGACTCATGTTCTAGAGGAAAGCTCTATCCTCACTGAAGACAGAATATGTCTTAGGTTCCTTTTCTTTGTTCTTGCACTCTTAGGCATTCCAGACCAGTGATGTGCAATAAATGTCGGTTACTTTGCTTGACAAACCTTGTTGTCTCAACAAGCTCAGCTCTTGCCTATGCACCAAGGGGCTCAATGACATGTTCTTTTGCTTTCTGACTGTAAGCTCTTGAATAACAGGCTTTATATTGTACTTTGATTCAAAAATCCTGGCAATGAAGTATTGATGATGCCAAACTACAAGTCCAAACTCCTTCAAAAGGGAGAATAGTTATTAGTGGCGCCAAGTTAAGCTTTTACGTATGAAAGAATAATTTGTCACTGCATCAAAGGAATTTGTCTCCAGTTATGCCCTGTCAGGAGAGCCTTTCTTCTCTGAATACAAAAGAATATGATTAAGGAAGTTCAGGGAAATGAACAAGCAGCCTGATCACACAGGCGTCCAGGGGAAGTGTTTGCCCCCTTAGTTCCCTGCCGGTGGCAGCAGGTGAAGTGGAAAAGTACACATCTCCTCACTGGTGCAACAGCAGGAGCCAAGGGTCTCCTATTGTACCCACTCCTAATCCAAGCTATGTTCAGTTTTCTTGTTTCAAAAACCTAGGGCTTTTTACAGGGTTATGCAGATGGTAAAACAGTGTATTTTAAAACTGTAGCCTACAAAAATGAAGAGAATTTAAATTATATCCTGGAATGGTGCAGTGAGCACAGTGATGTCCATACAGGATGTTTTCAAAACAAGTTTCTCAGAGTCTGAAGGTAATAATTTGTAAAGCTATTTCCCGGGTTTCCCTGGATGTTGATGTACTTTAAAAAACAGATGGGAAAAATCCCAGGGTGTAAATACTCCTAAAATTTACACTGATAGATTTTAATAAAATACATTTTGTTGAAAACTGGAAAAGGAGCATAAAAGTCATGGGAAGGTTATTTAGTCTCCTGAGTATTTTAATTACTGTAAAATGTTTTATTTAAATAAATTGTTACCAATTCAAATTGGTAGAGCAAATAAGGTAGGTGAAAGTAACAGATAGCTGTCCGCCTCCACTCTTAATTCCCATCTGAAAAAAAAAGTATGCAGAATTTCTGCAAAACATGTTGATTTTTTTTCAATACACTCTTTTTATACTTTTAAAGATGCAGATATTTTTCTGGTTTTATCCCATATTTGCTTTTGTGCCATTAAAAATTCTCAGTAAAATCTCTAGTAGAAATCTGAAGACTGTAAGGAATCTGTTTTTAGTAAAATAAAACTTTTATCGTCTCCAAAAACTTTTATCCAAAAACTTTTATCCTCTCTCAAAGGAAGAGAAGTTCTATAACAGTGAAAATGTTCTGACAGCAGTATACTTCATCCTTGACAGTGTGATTTTTTTAGAAATTAGACTGCATAACTAATTAACCCTGATTTCTTTACCAGGTAAGAGGGAATGATTTACTGCTTTTTGTCAAGAAGGGAAAGATATATTTTTCCTGAAGAATCTTGTATCAGAGCTAGAGAAAAATTTGAACCATCCTGAAATACACTATAACAAATCTGTGATGTTAAAAAAGGGCATACTCAATGAATACTTGGAAATCTATTGAAATGAGATAATGAAATTATAATGCATGTTAGTTAGCCAGTTACAAAGTAATTTTAAAAGCTTTTAACATATTCAGATTGCAGGTGATTAGCTGCCTCTCAGAAATGCAAATGTACAAATGGTATAACTCTGAGAACAACTGCTTTAGTAAAAGCCTACTTAATCTAAAGTTCCGTATTGCTCTTATGCACAGAGCAGGTCTGCCAAGCATTCAATAGCCAAGAAGTTCGGCCACATTTGGAAATAATCTTTCCTGTATGAAACAGGATTCAAATGAAATACTCTATTTGGACCTTGGCCATCAAATGCTAACTTTCCAATTTTTCAGTTAATAAAAAAGAATATAGTTGATTATGTTGGATAGAAAATATACTAAAAAAACATAGTACTGCTTGTTTTTGTTACTGAATTCTTAGCAATCTCTGGATGATATATGCCTCTGATGGGGGAAATGTACTGTGAGTAGAAAGTGCAGTCAGGCTGACTACGTGGTTAAAGGAACAGATTCCAAAATAACAGCCTCCATTAGCACGGTAGGTGGGTATGTATGCAAAGTGATTCCTATTGTCTCAAGGGAAAGGCTTGTTGGTTTAATGCAGTACTCAAGCTATTCCCTGGTGACTAATTCATAGCTAAAAACCCATGGAACTGAAGTCAATCTATCAGCCTGTTTACATTATCTGCTACATGCAACACACAATACCAATGGAAATTTTTGGGAAAGGACAGAGAAATAAAAATACAGTTACGTGCAACAGCAGGCATATGCTATAAATAGGAAGGAATTTTTGCTAATGCAAGTCTAAAACAGGATTAAAAAACAAAACAAAGCACAAACCTATCTTCAGTTCATCAAAACATGAAGGCTGCAGTGGAGCACCTGTTAATGCCACTTACAATGAGAGTAGCTCTCTGTGTTCAACAACACTACCAAGGTACATAGTGATATTCTAAAAACAGCCTAGGAAAGCCATTTGTTACAAGTGTGATGTTAAATCCTTTGGCAGGATCATTAATGTAATGTAACAAAGTGAATAAACACCCAAGTAGTGTTCTGAGTAAAATGAGGATGGGATTGACAGGGCAAGAAGAAATGGTCTCAAGTTGTACCAAGGGAGGTTTAGATTGAATATTAGGAAAAAAGTTCTTCATGGAAAGGCTGGTCAAGCACTGGAACAGACTGTCCAGGGAAGTGATGGCGTCACCATTCCTGGATATATTCAAAAGTCATGTGGATGTGACATTTAGGGCCATGTTTTAGTGGTGGACTTGGCAGTGTTAAGTTAATGGATGGACTCGATCTTAGAGGTCTTTTCCAACCTAAGTGATCCTATGATTCATTCTATGATGTTAATGGGCAAATCTCCAATATTTGGAGTGACCTGGGAGAGTCTCACATTTTAGAAACCCAGACAGATCTGTAGCATGCTGGCAGGAAGATCACCATTGGAGGTGATCACCATACTAAATAATGAGATTTAAAAAAAAGCTTTGCAACATTTAAAAAGACCTTTCACATATACATGAATGTATTTAACTTGGGTTAACATTATAGCTTTCAATTAAACCAGGATATTTGCATAAGAACTAGCTCTGTTAAAAAAAATCCAAACCAAAAACCCAAACAAAACTAAATAAAACCCCAAAAACCACCAAAAAAGCTCGCCATTCTTTCATTTTTTTTTCTACTTTCATTTAAGGTCTTCAGAGCATTTTCTAAACAAAGTTTCTTACAGTGGTAATTTGTTTTCTCTTCAAAATTTTAATTACCTATTATTACAAAGTGATAATATGAAAGTTCAGACTGCATACTGAGCACTTCATGTTATGCTTGAAAATTATATTGCATCCCTGAAAGCAGACTTATTGATACATGTTTTGCAGATCAAAGCTTTCACCTCCACATGGGAAACCTACAGTACAGCCTAAAATAGAAATACCTTGTTAT
Organism: Cettia cetti; assembly: GCA_013401135.1. NCBI lineage: Eukaryota > Metazoa > Chordata > Aves > Passeriformes > Sylviidae > Cettia > Cettia cetti. The sequence continues at coordinate 29,991 of VZUI01058443.1, forward strand.
TTATTCACTAGTAAGCAAGGAGTAAAATCCCACATCCCAAGGCTGTGTAAATGGAATGACTTTTGCTGCTGCCATGTTCGTACATAATGCCAATAACTGACTTGCACAGCATAAAGCATGATAAAAATGGACTAGAAAACAAGCAACACACTGGTGTATCATTAAGTACTCTCTGTTTGGTGATTAATCAGGGAAGGTTTTCCTTCCTTATCTACCTTGCTTTAATTTTTGTAAAATTACTATTAGATCTTTTTATTATCCAGCTTTCTCAGATGTAGAAGCATGTGTTGAAGTTTATTTGGTTTTTCCAACAGCCTTAAATTTTGCAGTGTCTTCTTCAAAATCAGACTCCTAAGGGAAATAACTAAATGGAGGTTTTGACAAAACATTAATCAAATTTTCAATAATCCATCTTCTTTTTTCAGTCAGTCCTGAATACTATAATACATTCATAGTACGGTACTTAAAAGAAGTATTAAGACACCAGCACATGAATCCTCAGATGTCATTTCAAACGGCTTGGAAAATAAACTCCTGCTCAGTGATGGAGAAGATGAGGTGCACACAGTAACAGAGGAGTCAGTGGGTGAGTTTGGCTCAGTACTCAAAGTTGGCATAGACCATAACATTTTTCCACTGGCATAAAGCATGTAAACATGCCCACAGCACTGACTTTCACCAAAGTATCTCAACAGATTTTCTTCTAACAAAAAAATTTTGCAAGAAGAAAAATATTTATGCCCTGTCTCACAACTAAGCCTATCTTGCTCAGGCATGGCCAGGGTATTTGATGGCGGGAAGGAAGGTTTCAAGGAGCAGGGAAAGCAGGCACTGATCATTTCTCACCTTGCTCTCCCAGGCATCAACAGCTTACAGCTCTGGGACTCCCAGAGCCAATTCATTGCACTTCATTGCTCTCAGTGTATTTTTCTTGCATTATCTGTCCAGGCATCCCTTGAACTCGAAAACACACTAACCCTCTGTGGTGATGAGTTCCCTATCTAAATATGTGTTGACTTGAACAAACGCCACATTTTGATTCGATTTGGCTCATTTCAGAATACTTGTTTAATAAAAAATGTATGTGTCAGCTAGTGGTATTCCCATTAAATACACAGGGACCAGGAAGAAGTTGAATGATTTCTCCAAATTCATAGTCAATTACCCCAATGACCGCAGTCTGAATCCAGAAACATTGACTTCCTGACCAAAGATTAGAAATTTTTTTTCTGTGAGGAGTAGTTATTTAACAATAAAACAATCCAAAATCTAATTAAGTAAAATCAGTCATTAAAGAAAGTCACAGTTTCAAAACACAGAGCGTACTCATAAAAAATTGTGCTATAATAGAAAATATACAATATTTGTTAATCTCATTTTAAGTAAAACCAAGTTACTATACAAATTGTTGTTCCACTGATGTCTTCTGACTTAGCCTGTCGAGAGAGAAAACATCAACAACACTGAGACCTATGCTTTGTAGCCTTGAAGACAATAAAAATCAGAGGGAAGGACTTGATCTGTATTTTAGACAGAGGTCCATACGTCAAGTTTATATAAATTACAATGAGGCTTCAGTTCTAACTAATGACCAGTTCAAAAGAGGCTCCCATGTGCACACTGCCTGATTAGTGCAGAGAATGGAACTGAGGTCTTTGAACTTGCTACTTCTGCAAAAAGGGACTTGGGATGCAAGAGCCAAGTCCTGTTAATAGAGACAACACTTGTGAAGGGTTTAGTCTTTGAAAGTTCCCAATACATGGCACTGCCAGAAAAGACACAAGAAATTCTAAAGGAAATAAGTCTGAATTTCAAACTCTTTAAAAATCATTATTGGTTTGGATTGAAAATTTTTGCTTTAAATCTTCCTAGAAAATATTTTTTTCCTTTTGTTCTTAACATAGGAGTATACCTAGCTTTAAAGACACTTGGTTTACATAGAAACCATAAGGGAACAACAAGAAAAGAGAAGTTTTATACTCACTAACAACATTGGCTTGTCCAGTGAAGATGGTGTACTGCAGCTCGTACGAGACCACACTGAACTCATCGTCTGATGTCCAGTGCACAGTAATGGTATCATAAGAGGCTGTACAGAGCTCTTCTCGAATGGTGGGTGGGTTGGGAGCTGTGAAACACAACACACGAGGCACAATCAGTGAAGTATTTCCCCTCGCCCCTGAGATTGGGGGATGCAGTTGATATATGAGATTGTAGAGACATCACCCAGCAGACTTTTCAACAACTCTTCACTAATTCCAGTACTAACTTTGATTGTCAACTAACTGTTGGGAAGGAGTTCTTAATAACATAACCACCTAGGAACTCCAGATTTTGAAACTATTTTGTATTAAAGTAGCTTTAGTTTCAGATGCCATAGAACAAGTGATGTATTGGTGGTCACATTAGATGGATACGACTAGTTACTTTTTCTAAGATTGTTCTTATCATTTCACCAAACTTATCAAAATTTCACTGATGCATATCAAGAGGGAGGGTGAACACTCTTCACTTGACTTGAAAGCAGTGTTTGCCCAGCCTATCTTACCAGAGATTGCCATAAGTGGTGTTGTGGTGGTGCATCCTTCCTGGCCCCGCTCTAGGCTGCACTATGATCTGTCATTCATTAACCACAGGTTTTAAAAATATATATTTTTGGGGAAACTCCCAACACCCGGACTTTCATGTTCAATTTTCTCCTTTCTCCATTTTTGCTGATCTCCTAGCTGTCCTTTCTAATATAGATTATATATACATATATATATAAGTAGGTACAATTCCTGCTGGTTATAAAATTCACATTTTTCTGCATTAAAAGAGTTGTTATCATAACATAATGACTGTATGAATATTACAAGCAAATAGGAACCCAGGAACCCTCTGTCTCTCTTTTTTTTCCTAATCAACAGACAAGATCTTTGTGTAGCAAAATACACAATCTTTTCCCATATTAACACATGAGTTTTGTTTTAAAGACCTATTTAAAGAAGTAAAACTTTCTTTAAGCAAATTCCTGGGGGCTAAGTCTTCTTGTTTGCAATCTTTAAAAAGCCAAACACCTAAATAACAAAGAAATTAGTCTCTCTTTGAAAGACTGAGAGATCTTCCTGCATGCTTGTCTCAGTGGGAGCTTCATTCCAAATCATCTTCCCTACAAGCCGCATCATGAAAAGAAAAATCACAAATCCTTGTGCTTTAATATGTTTCTTCCAGCTGTCACTGAATGAAGAAGGAAGGCACTCAAGCTGAAACAACCAACTATGTCTGTATTAAAGGAAAAGGGAGGCAACCATGAATTTTGTGGTTTCATTTTGCTTTTTTTTTTCTGTCAGATCTTTAACTTCTGATAGCCACAAATAATAGCCTCAAAATATCCCTCTCAAGAAATTCCACCTTTACATTTGCAAGATCTCATTTTTATGAAACAACTATTTTTTTCCATCAAGAATTTTTATAGATGATGTCTCTGGCTTACTGATGTATGTTGCCAAGGATTAAAGTGCAGACAAACAGCCTCTTTCAACCAAGGGCATAAGGAAAATTTCAACTGTGTTTCCTGATACGACCATGACTTGTGATGCTCTAAATATTGAATCACAGAAGCCTACCAATGCTTTTTTTTAAACTTGTCAGAGAAACTCTTGGGATAGGAAGATACTAATGAAAAGAAATACAAATAAACTCAAATAAGAACAGCTATCTGTGAGAAGAATATAATCAAAATGTGGGGGAAATGAAGGTTCATAGCTTTCCAAAAAGATTGATAATGTCATCTATGTTTCAAAAATGCATCCTGTAGAACAATCACTGGAGGTTTTCTTTTTTTTTTTTTTTTATTCCTAGCTGGGATTTCATTTCAATATTTTGCCTGTCCTTCGAAGGCCAAACAAAAATTGGAACAAGTATCAATAACAAATATACAAGTAGATCCATTTTTATTTGTCTGATAGTGTTTAACTAAAATTTTCTTCTGCCATCTCCTGCACCTAACAGCAAAATATTTTACGTGGGAAATGTACTTATTATTATTTCAACACAGAAAACAAATATTAATTTATGGAAATCCAAAATTACTGAAGGTTCAATTAACTGTAAACTGCATTTCAATCACACCTAAGCATCTTAAACTTCTTTGAAAACTGCATCCTAAGTTTGCTCTTCATATGCACATCTGGCCTTATAGCTGGAAATCTACAAGCCTTCATGTGATGAAAATGTCTGAAAGAGATTTGACCTAAGAAAGACATATTTTCCCTAGCTCTTGTGATGAACACACACTCACCTGAGACTATACTGCATGAATTCAGCTCTTTGGAAATATTCATTTCATAAACCACTCAGAATAAAACAAATACACCTGCTTCTCCTACAGAAAGGCAGGCAACTCTACATTCAGATGCTTTGTTATGATAAAAGAACGTAGCAGTCCGACTGCCAAATTCATCATTCCACAGCACATACTACTTTAGAGAGTGTAAATTTGTAATGCAGCTAAAGAGATTGATCTCAAAGAGTTAGCTTCAGTATTGCATTTGGTAGTTTGATTTGGTTATTGAATCCACCAGTAGTGTTACAGAGCTCTGTGCCACATGGAAACCTCCTCAAAGACTCCAGTGACCTCAAGGCTGCACCAGCAATGTTCCCTTCCTAACTCAGATGTGTTTCACCACTGCCCGAGAGGAGAAGCCCAGCATGCACCCAGCACAGCAGTGGAACACATAATGCACTTCTCCGCAGAGGATCAGAGCAAATATTTGTGAGTGGTAACTGCTTCATTCACCAGCTTTTGTGAACCAACACTCTCTCACAAGAGAGAAAATGGTTGCTGAAGGCCGTTTTACTCAATTTTGACTCGAAACTGAGTAAACACACTTAAAAAGTCAGTAACCACACCTAAAATGCCTGAGAGGCACTAATATTAAAAATGAAGTTTCTTAAGTTTTCTCTCAGGAGTAACTGATCTCACGAGCATAACTACTCCCTGTCAACCCATTTAGTTTAGCACACCTTCCTTTCCGTGTCATCTGCATGGCTTTTGCTCTGAAGCAGAGTGAATGGCTCACAAGGTCTACACACCTGAGGGACACTTTAGGGAGACTGCCATCTCTCCCTGGTGAATTCCAGCATTAATACAGTGCCTCCTGGGTGCCCATTGAGATTCTATCTAAATCCTCTCAGCACAAGGTCACAGAGACTGACTAAAACTACCTCAAATTCATTTTGTTTGCTCATTTTCTCTTTCCCTGCTGTCATGCAGTGATTGACTTTGTAAAGATTCCTAATGGATTTTGATACTGAGTATCAAGATCTAAAAGAACACCTAAAGAATGTGCTAGAATTAATGGTACTAGAAATAACCATATTGGTGGTAGGACCTTGAGGGAGTTGCTGAAGCTTCTCTGAACCTCTCTTCTAGATATTCAGTACTGAGTATCATGACACTCAGCCTGGAGGAATTGGAAAGGCACATTACACCAGATATGGATACAAATTTCATGTATTATTAACTTGGCACGTGTGAGTTAGTACCAAGGGCTCGGTCATACATACAAACCACCTTGACCTAGTCCTTGGGCAGACCAGGACTGCTCAAAACCAACAGAATAAGAAGAGATTACACCCAAACCATGAGACTGAGCGTTGTCTGGGACTGGTCTTCGATCTTTCAGTGTTGAAAGAGTTAAACAGTAAGACAGGTTGTGAAGAGTTTCCAGAACGAAGTTGTTTCTGTGTGAAAAAATTGCTGGCATATGCTAGGCAATACATATTTCTTTGTGCAGTCATAGGTGAAGTGATGGATGAAGAAAACTTATCATTGTTTCAAATGGGATTTCTGAAGTAGGGCAAATTGCAAGGTCAAAGAATGAATGTTCCTGCAATTGAACTTGAAGTATTAAGACACAAACCAAGAATTTTTGATTCACAATGGACAAAACCAGTCCTTACAACAGTAATATTGTACAGAGAGTTTGCTAGTCATATGTACTGCCTGGATCTGGCTAGATACATGTTTAGAAAAAAATGGTTTCCAGATGAAGAGCTTGAGCAACTGTTAAGATAAGAATGCTTTCAAAAGACATCAAGGCTATATATACAGAGAATAGAACAGTCAGATGAAGATTAAAAGTATTGTTTTAATATACTGAGCTTGATATCTCAATGTCTGGCTGGCAACTTTCAGAAAGATATCAGAGATTTTATTTAGATAGAAGAAGCTTTGGACAGACATCTACGTAAATGATAAGCACAAAGTAGTTAAATTTATTTCTTTAGTAAAGAAATAGCCTAGGAAAAAAGAAAGGTGGGGTTGGGGGGATGGAGGATGAAGAAGATCTGACAAATATTATACTGGGAAGAATCAAAGGAGAAAAAATCTCCAGGAGACAGCCAATTGTCTCAAAAGCAACTGACAGCAGAGATAATGAAGCTGGAATTTAGGTTTTGACATTTTGTTCAGATGCAGTACAGATGATAGTCATAAGGTAGGCTTCTTCTCTTTATTCACAGCATAGATCTATGACTAGAATGTACAAATGGTCTTCGTTTTACTTAACTGTGAAACGTGATAAAAGTAAAACCTAATTCACTCTGTCACAAAGTGTTCGGTTTATGATCTATGAAAATTCCATGCACCAGTCTGGAAAGGGGTAATAGAAATCTTTCTGTGGACTTTCTGGACAACAGTAGAGAATAATCAAATGCATTTTACACTTGGAATTTTATATATATGTGTGTGTATGTATATGTAAGTGTGTGTGTGTGTGTGTATATATATATATGTATATATATATATATATATATATAAAATGTATACCTATATACATATATTTACATAAATGTATTTTAACCGTCTGTATAGGTTGCATTTTGTGCTCAGATAGTTTGGACATGAGCTTTGCATTTTGCCACTGCAGCCATATGCTATTTATTAATGTGAAGAAAAGCCAGTTAGAACTGTTTTTCACTGGGCATCAAGGGCAAGGATAAAAATAGCTTGTTAGGAAAAATCCAGCTAAAATACTTCATATATATGCAAGTTTCCTTAGGCTGCATTGTGAGCAATTTTTTAAGACTGTGGATGAGTTAAAAAAAAAGGCAGAAAAGGAGCTATGTAAAAGACACAGTCATCACGATGGATCACAGAAAACATCTTTGTAGCAAGATGGCCCTTCATTTTGGTACAGACATAACCTTTGTTTCCTGCAGTGTACAGCAATTAGGTTGATAATACTGACATGATGCACAAAGGGGAGAAGACCTGAAGGATGCAGGAACAGACTGCTAGACAGAATTCACCTCATTTAACTCTACAGATCTAAACTACAGTTATCTGCGTTTGAATAAGTATATCTATCCTCTGTTTGGAGACAATTGGGAAAAACAGGCAACTCCAGAATGGAGCCAACAGCCTTGATATATGTGCCTCAAAATCACACACACACAGTCACCAGGTTGGAAGAGACCTCCAAGGTCATTGAGTCCAACCCAGCCCCAACACCTCAGCTAGACACCGAGTGCCACATCCAGTCTTTCTTTAAACACATCTAGGGATGGTGACTCCACCACCTCCCTGGACAGAAAATTTAGTTCTTTAGTACAGTACTTTATTACCCTTTCTGTAAAAGACATTTTACTAATATCCAGCCTACATTTCCCTGGGCATAGCTTAAGACTGAGATGTATTTTCTGTTCTTTGACCATAAAGGAAGATGAGACTGACTATTTTAGAGGTAGATTGCTAGATTAGGGTGAATGAGTCTGTTTTTTGTTTTAATCCTTCCTTTCATTTCCTTGGATTTTTATAAATTTGGGGTGTAGGCTCAACATGATGGCAAAATTCCTGCAGATTTGGAGAAACAGACACCATAATGTTTCACTGGTACTGTATAAGAAGCTGAAATTACTCCTATCACATTATTGTTGTGTTTTATTTACTTGAATATGTGTTAGACACTGATTGCATTCATCTGTCACACAGTGATAAAGATATAATTTGTCTTTTAGATATGGCAAGAACCCCACATCTCCATCAGGCAAGAGTTCTGCTGCCCTGTCCATGCACCCAGTCTTATGCTTCCCAGTGTTAATCTATTCACTATTCATAGAATCACAGAATCAGAGAATACTTTGGATTGGGAGGAACCATTAAAGGTCATCAGGTCAATCTCCAGACAGTGCACAGCGACAGTTTTCTCAGAGTTCTGTCCAAATCAACCTTGAATGTTTCCAGGGATGGGACCTATACAGCCTCTCTGGCAACCTGCTCCAATGTTTCACCACCTTCATTTTAAATATTTTTTCCTTATATGTAGTTTGAACTTACCCTCCTTTGGTTAAGATCCATTACCCATTGTCCTTTCTCAATAGACACTACTAAAACGTTTTAAGTGTTGAAAGACCACAATGATGTCTCCTTGGAGCCCCTTCTTCTGCAAGCTGAACAATCCTAACTTTCTCAGCTTGTCCTCTGTAGAAAAGCTAGAAGCCAGTCCTCTGCTTGGAAAAGATAGTGGTTGGCAATGAGGAGACTGTGCCCTTCCATTCCCCTGAACTAACAAGTATCCTTTGAAAACTGGGACAAGTGAATGGACCCAGGAAGTGTTTTTCAATGCTTTTCTAACTGTGCTTTGTGCCTTTCATTGCAAATTCTTGCTGCTAACAGCAGATGCTTAAAGACCCTGCAAAATAGAAACTTACCACATCTCTTCTGTTTTCAATTGAGCTGGAATGAATTGTTCTAATTCTGGCACTGGAATCAAAACACCCTAAATTACAGTAATTTGTTTCTCTTTGTGAGTCATTGTACACTCTGAGACTGCACATTACTCAGGCTTTCAGTAAGGGTCTAATGCTGTGGGTTTCCTCAGGCCAAAGATCTCAGTTAGACGAGGTGGGGCTCTGCTGTGTGGAGAACCCACCCCACAGCCTGGCTCAGAGCACACCACATGCTCTCTAGCTCCAGACAGAGCCAGATCCTCCAGTGCTGTGATGGAGGAAATACACAGTGTCACCAACATGAGAAAACATCTTTCTTTTACTGCTGAGCCTGTGATGTTGATTGCTTGAACAGCTTCTGGTTGCTCATGGGAACTCTTCCAGGCAGCAATCTGCTGCAGCACGGAGGCAGCCCCAAGGGAGAGGGTAACACCTGGAGCATCCATCTCCTGGGAAATACAGTTTGGTTCCTGCTCTCCCTCCTCTGGCTGCTCCAGGCTGAGTTCCAGCTGTTCTTTCACTTCATTCTGCTGCAGTGGCTTTTAATCATTTCTCAATCCTACTTCCTCACACTCTGGTGGTGAAAAATGCAGGGAGAGGAGGTAGGAAATGCATCCCAGTTCTTTGAAGCCCGCTTCCTGGGGTGTTATGGGGCTGCTGGAGGTAATATATTCAGGATTAAGAGGGATTTGGTTTATGTAGCAAGGTTTTGGAAGTGGCTGGGCTGCAAGGGTTATCTCTGTCAGAAAAGATCAGGAGCTGACTCAGTATCAGACACAGCAGTTTTAAGATACACCTGCCACCGTCCAAAGCTGAGCCCATCACTGGTGCTTATAGTGTCTCTGGGATAGCATTTAAAAGAAAGGATAAGAAAGGCTGTGCAGCAGTAGGGAGAGAAAGGAACGAGAAAATGTCATAGGAATAGCCCTGCAGGTGTCAAGATTGGTGAAGAAGGAGTGGGGAGAGGTGCCCCAAGTGCTGGGGCAGAAATTCCCCTGCAGCCTGTGGTGAGGACTAAGGTGATGCAGGCTGTTTCCCTGTAGCCTACAGAAGACAACAGTGAAGCAGATATCCACCTGCAGCCATGGAGGACCCACACTGGAGCAGGCTGATATGCCCTGGAGGAAGCTGCAGCTTGCAGACAAAGGACCACAGAGGAGAAAGGTTTCTCACAGGAATTGTGGCCCATTGAGGACCCACACTGGAGCAGTCCTCGCCTGAAGAACTGCCAGAAAGGACCTACTCTGGAGCAGTTGTTGTAGAACAGCATCCTGTTGGAAGGACCCATGTTGAAGAAGTTCATGAAGAGCTGCATTCCGTGGGAGGAAGCACATGCCAGATTAGGGGAAGGGCACCAGGAAGAAGGAGTGGCAGAGATGATGTGTGATGAACTGATCACAACCTCCATTCCTCATCCCCATGCACCACTTGGTGGGAAGCAGGTAGGAGAGCTGGGAGTGGAGTTGAGCCCAAGAAGGATGGAGTGGGGGAAAGTTCTTTTTTTTGGATTTATTTTTATTTCTCAGTGTCCTACTTTTACAATTAATTTGCAATAAATTACATTAATCTTCACCAAATTGAGTCTGTTTTGCCTGTAGCAGTAATTCTTCAGTGATCTCCTTGTCCTTATCTCAACCCATGAGTTTTTATCTTATTTTCTCCTTTTACTGAGGAGATGGAGTGAGAGTAGCTTGGTGAGCACTCGGCAATCAGCCAAAGTTACAACCACAGGGAGAACTGAAGAAAATCTTATCACTATTATTTTATGAGGAATATAAAATAATAGCACCTCAAGAAAAAAAGAAAAATAAGTACCTGTAAGGTAATCAAGGCATTCCAACAATTTCTTCTCCCTGGTAAAATCAAGTGCGAAAGTATCAAAAGTATCATTGAGATTAATTTCAGGAATTAGAACCTGTGAGGATGCAGTTGCCATGGAAACCCTGTAATGAAAAGAAAAATGTCTTTTAGCACTCAAGACACAATGACTTTCATATTAAGGTGGACCTGATCAATATGGTTGTTATAGCTTCTGAAAAAGCTTGATAAAAAGCTTATATATGTATTTTATTTATATGGTTTAAGTTAGGAACTTCTCCTGCCATTTTTATTTTTGACAGCAAAATCTCCAATTTTTTTTTTTTTTTTTTTTTTTTTTTTTTTTTTTTTTTACTGATCTTAGGCCTGGCCTGAATTGTCAGACAAGATTTTAACAAAATATTGGCCAAACAACAATATCCCTTGAATTCTTTTTTTTAATCACCCACTGAATCAAAGAAGAAAAAGCTGTGTTTTAAGCAATCCTGACAGATGCTGCATCTCTCCCAACCCTTGTTTTCCCAAACAGTTCCTTGCTCCAGGCACACCTTGGCACTGCTGTCCCAAGGGTTTGGTGCAGTCCCCACACCTCCTCAGCTGCTCACCACAGCATGCTGCTGCTAACTTCAGAAGGCACAGGAGGGGGATAAAACAAATAGATGTCAGCATGGTTTATTTTAAAAGGCTTTTCCCTGCAAAGCATGTGTGCATACTTATATTTCCTCCAAAACTGTAAAGTTTCCTCACCTACCATTTCAGGAGCTATATTCACATTTTCTCTGTCCAGATGAACTAGTATAAAGAGAAGGTCTTTCACAAGAAGAATGCCATCAGGAAGAATTTTTCAGACCCTTCAGCCTGGTTTTTCAAAATGCATATTTCTGAAGAGCTGGATACTGGATGTGTTTATAGAAAGTTTGACTAGTTTAAGGAGAGAGATCACTAAACCTTATGTTATACAACAGAAATTGGGCAAATGTTTCAGTTTGGAGGTAAACAGACAACTATACATGCAATCTATGTCTGTTATCTGTCATTCATGACACATCTGATCAAAATAATGGATTATGTCAATTTACAGTTTTCCCAAATTATTCTTTTTCTGTAGACAGGACTGAAATGACTCCAGGACCAATGGTTACTAAGGACTATTTTTTAATATTTTTTTGTGTATTATTTTAGGAAAATACAATAAAGAAAGTCAAAACCAGAGCTGTATATCTCATGATCTTCAGCATAGTTTTCAAAAGCTGAACTGAGAAGGTTTACTGGTCAATATTCTTGTTATACAGTTTTCAGCATTGTTTCTCTTGCAGCTGTGGATGTAGAACTTAGTTTAAAGTATATGTTTATAATCACCAGGCTTTTTTTGACTTTTTGTGGATATGCAAAAGCTGCTCTGTATTTACATGTGTTGCAGTCAGTTTTTGGTGAGATCAACAATTCAAAATTTCATGTCACCATATTAGGTTCGGAGGATTGAATTTTGTCCTGTAATTTTGCCTCCTGTTGACACTGTAAACATTGACACTATTTGATTGCAAAGGGTTTTTCTAGGATAAATGCTTTTCACCCACTGTAAATAATGCACGACTTAATCATCAGAGTGTATGTAATGACTTTGCTTGTGCAGTTACCTGTGCTTACAACAGAAAATATTTTACTGCAATTACTTTGAAATGTGTGGAGGAAGAAACACAATGAGCATGATTTCAGGAGATTGCTTTAGCTGCTGGAGCTCAGAGCCCTGGTGAGACTGTTACATGAGCAGTCTAAGAGCAAACAAAATATTGTTCACCACATGAGAACTAAGAGGGTTACTTGTGAGGAATAATTTATTAATTCTATTTAGCCTCTTTTTCCATTTGCAATTTGTCTCCAAGCACTTGGTGTTGTTTTTACTCTCTGTTTTATTCACTGCTTGGAATGATTCTCTGATTTTCAGGGTGTTCACAGCCATCACATTATGGACAGCAATCTGTGATAGCCAAGAATTAAGTTTGATTGGGCACATATGTCTGCTTGTCTCATTTCTGCTCTCCCAGTGTCTCTCCTGTGATTGTATTTATGATGCAAATGTTCATGCTTACAAGTTCAAAATGGAGCTTCTCTGAATATTCTGTGGTAGACAGTTAGGAAGCTCTGAGCCTCCATAAGTTTCTGCCCTACTGCTGGTTCTGCTGAATACTGAAAAAAAGGGCAGACTCCCACATTCAGCTTTTCATACTGGTTGTAGTTTTGCTACTGGCTTCAACTGAGATGCCACAATGTTGCTTGGTGACAGAATATAAACCACAGTCTGAGAAACAACATATAACCCACTGCCTTACCTGGCCTTGCCTTTTTCAACTGATTTTCAAGTCTGAATCTGTAATGGGCAACCCAGTGTTGCTGGCTTATTATTAAATTGATAATTAGCTTTGATGAAGACTGATGCAGCACACCAGAGTAAGTGAAAGACTTAAAAAAATATGTAATAGGAGCAGGGAATTTCATGTTTTGGATTTGGGGGAAATTGGCTGGAAAATCTGAAGATGCAATGTGAGCCCAGAAGTAAAAAAAATAACTATTTTAAAAAATAGCTATTTAAACATTTTTTAAAAAAGAGCATACTTTTGATGCCTTTCTTTGTAGTCCGTATTCTCCATTCTTAAAACATTTTAAATTTTAATTTTTTTTTCAGATTGTTAAACAGCTGATATTCCAGCAGAATATTTTTTCGTCAGAAAATCCTGCTGAAACTTAATAGTTATGTTTCAGCATGCACAGCATTGCACTGAAAACCAAATTTTCTGATAGCATGGTCCTTGTCTTTGGAATCCTTGATATATCTGACATCCTGGAGTCAGGATCTTGAAAGGAGTAGAAATTCCCTGCACCCAGGGACTCAACACAACAACTGTTATAACTTTCAAACCCCCATGACTGTTGAATCTCCATCTCCTCAAGATGCATGATACAGGTTCACAAAATTACACATTTCATTATCTTGTAGCTTGCTATTTTGTGAAGAGTGTGAATCCATAAAGACCATTCCCCATTTCTTCTAAGGCACGTACTCATACTTGTACTGCCTGATTTCTTTCTCAAGCTCAGAATTTTTCATGAAGTAGGAGTTTCAGCTATAAACCCATTTTAAAAGCGTTTTTGACATCAGACATCTGCTTGGCAACCATTCTAACTCTTTCACTTGTGTATGCTGTTATTGTTGTAACTCTTAATTTGCACCTTTTTGACTGCTTCTCTTCTCAGAGGGATGTTTTGATTTAGCATTACAGTAAGGTTCTTTCCCCTCTGGTATAGCACAAAGTGGCATTTTGAGGGAATATGTCAACTACCCTCTGCCTCTGACCGCAGACAAGGCAATACAGCAACTATGACAACCCAGCTGCCTCCAAGTGAGATTTTTCTTTTTACTGAGAGGAAGGTCTCCTTTACCTTTCAGTGATATTTTTAGCTGTTTGCAGGAAGCGAGCGTGGTCATTCTCCTTCAGGGACTGCTCAGCCTGAGAGATGAGGGACGTCGAGCGCTCAATGCACTGTTTGCAGTTCGCAATCTGCTGAGCCAGTTTTCTCAACCTCACCACCTTGAGTGGAAACACAGGAAAGCAGTCATGTCTCTAAGGTCACAAATCATGATTGGGTTTGCAATTCAGAGGCAAAACCGGGCAAAGGAGGAGTTAAGATGAATGGCTTTGGTGACAAGCTTTGTGGTGAACTCCATCTAGCCATGTAACATTTTTAATAAGGGACAGGCACAGCCTTTCTGCCTGAATATTTTCCACATGGAAAACAACAGGGCAGAGCCAAAACAAGCACAGCTGGCCTCTTTTCCAGCAGAAGGAACGTCATTTCCTGGTAATTTCTGCTTACATGATAACTAAGGTCTATTTAGATAACCATTTCCCTGAAATTATGAGATCTGTGTTAAAGGCTACTTATAGATTAACTCCATTTTTCTTCTTACTTAGGTGAGTTTCATAAAAAAAAAAACCTGAAAAAAAAAGTTAACAGAAAAAGACTGTTCAATTCTGTTAACAATACATGCCTGACCTCATTATATCCTTTAAGTAAAAGAGGGTGTTTTCTTGTTGGATATTTTTAACTGGACAAAAGCACAGTAGTGCTGGAGAGCTGATTATTATTACTGCAAACATATGTGCTGGAGATAAACACAGTAGATGTGACTGTAGTCATTAGCTGAAAGGTTAGGGAAGGGCACAGTTCTCCATTCAAAGACAATGTTGGCTAACAAAACTTTCAGGAACTACAATAGTTCCTGAAAGGTCTGGGAGTCCTTCCCTTTGTTGTCACATCAGGATCATAGTTTGAACAGGAGTAAGAAATAGGAAGGAAATTAAATAATTCTGGAATTTAGAAAGGCACATTAGGACCCAGTTACATGCAAAATGAGGAAACTAACAACCAAGTGGGTTGGCAGTAATGTCCAAATTTATAATCAAGATAACATTCCTAATCTCAGGAATTAAGGCACAAGCTATGAAGTTGCTAATTTGACTTTCAGATATATTTGCATCCTAACCAGTGATAAGGGTTATCTTAGTGTAGCTATCTGACAACAGAAAAAAGTAGGAAAATAATTTTTTTAAAAACTATTCAAAAAAGATATTGGCCAAATGTTTTGTGTCATGCAATATTTGTATCTCTTTAAAGACAGAAACAGCAAAAAGAGGAAAATTCTGGGAATGCACAGATTTTGCTAATGCTGATGATTTGATCAGCTTCTAGGCTGAACTTAAGGCACGTTTCCTTTAACTGTGCATTTGCAGAGATTTACAATTCAGTCTACGCCAGCCTAACCAGGCAAATGTTCACTGCAGTGTTAGGAAGTTTTTCTCTTTATTTACTAATTAATTAACAAGCAAACAGTGAACAGAAATCAATGTTAACTTGTGAGTTTTTTGCAGTAGAAGGCATGCCATGATTTGTGATGTTTGTATACAAACTATATTTTTCACTTGATTGATTCTTTCTTGTGTCTTCAAGAAGATGAAGGTGATTAATTGTGAAAGGAAGAGTCTCATCTCACTCAGTCCCCATCCACTTCTGCAATGGTAGGAATGACATCTGCCCTAGGATTTTCTTACCTAGTTGATATTTGTTTCTTTCCTGTTACATGTTCTGTGGGATTTTATAGGGTTTGGGTGATAGGTGAGATTAAGTACAGAATAGCACAGGGTGTTCAGACTTGTAACTGAACCTGCAGCCTTGCAGGCACAGCTAGAACTTAGTGTGTGTTTCCAGCTCTGTAGCCACACCTACAGTCCTATAGAGAAATTTGTTATGCTCTACCTTCCAAAAAGACTCTAAGCCATAGGCTCTCTTAAAGGAAGATACATGGGGCAGAACTTCCTGTGGCTTTTCACACGGGTCTCTTAAAACCTTAAAATCTTTCAACATATACCCCATTGGAGTCAAAGTATTCCAGAACTTGAATAGACCTCCACTGATATAACTTTCAGCTCAAAAAAAAAAAAAAAAAAAAAAAAAAAAAAAAAAAAAAAAAAAAAATTAGAACAAAGAATGGGGACAGATTGTTATAACAGCTCTATTCAAATAAATTTGGAGTCAATTGTATTACAAATCTTCCATGCTAATGGAAATTAGAATAGATTTTTTTCAAGGAATGGAATTTTTAAAAACAATGTGTGTATTTCACAAATCTAGATGAAGTTTTCTACTTCACTGGTAGCACACCTGGTCTCTGCATAGAGAAAAAGAGTTGAAACAAAAATGAAGGCCATTATTTCATTTGAAGGGAATTATTTTTTGTTAACAGCATGAGGAAATTCAGGTTTTTTCACAGTGTACAGGACATGTGGTTTCAAATGTGTTTAAGTTAGCCCTTGCCTACAGGCTTTTCATTTCAAGTTAATTGGAATATCTTGACAGCCACATGAACCATTTAACCTGCTCTTGACTTCATTCCTTTCCTGAGCTTTTCCCACACAAGAAGAATGTATATCTGACTTAGCTAGTTTAGGAGTTAAACAGTAAACACCTTGTACCTAGAAAATAAAAACATTAATTCAACTCAAATGTGTTTCTGAGTTAACAGTTAACTAGCAAAATACATTGAAACTTGAGTATAGACTATAGAGTTTTTTCCTGCTCAGTGTGTTTGTTACTAATAATCATGGAACTTCGGGAATTAGAAATGCACACCTAATTTAATTTCTTGCACACTTTTGAATATCTTTTTTTGTAAATAAGTAAGATGTCATTTTCTCATGGATGACAATTCATTCCATGACTGGAACAAATTTTTTATGTGATATTTGAACAAAAAGTTAAAGTATCTAGAAAAAAAAAAAAAGAAGATAATTGTGAGACATGATTCTACATGCTGTGACCTTTGTGAAAGTTAACACTTTTGGGGGAAATACTGTCAGGCACACAACAGAGTGAAGGAAGCATCAAGTGGATGTAATTTGTCATTTACTGATTGTGACAACATTTCTGGTTTTATCCTTAAAATCCATAATCACCTGTAGTAAGAGAAATACCAAATAAGCAGTTGATGTCTAGCATACTAATCTTCAAGGATGTCATTCTTCTTTACATGAAAGTATCAGTCAGTAGCCAAGGACTTTTATAAATTTCTACCAATAATATCTGCAGTCAAAAAAGCTGCAATCAAATGGAAACAGTGTTGACCTACTTGTGATCCAAAGAAGCAAAGCTTTTACCTTTCCTTCTTTGATTTTGGTTCCAATTATTTGCCGTCTTTGCTGGATTATTTCAATGAGTTGGTCACATTCTTCCATCAACTTGGTTTCTTGGCGGGATGCATTTACCTACAAAGCAAAACTTTATAATTAGCAAAACCTTTTTTGACATTTACCTTTTCCATCTTCTAATTTAAAAATTGCAATTTCTAAAATACTTGTTCTGGCATTTTTTCCTCCTTTCTGTCTATAATCTGTGTTATTTTCAGTCCCCTCTTCTGGATTTTGCAAAGTACTGAATTGAGTCTCAATGCCTTGTTTGCAGGAGGCAGGACTTGCAAATAGATAATCAGGTATTTCTAACTCAAGTCAGATAAGTCTGGTTGGGTGAGTATTGAGTGGTGTCAGCTGTAAGACACCCCAGTGAGAAGCAAGGTCTCTTCAGGAGTGCTTCACACATCACGGTTTGCAGCCATCTAAAGCACTGTGGGGAGCACCAGCCAGCTTAAGGGCACGAGTACTGGATCAGAGAGTCCATCTGGTGCAGTGTCCCCTCTCCCTGATGCTAGTGCCAGCATCTGATAGTGAAGAATGCTGGGAGGAAAGAAGTCCCAACGTGTAAGATAAGTCCCATGAATGCTTGAGAAAGCATTCCTCCAACCATTTGTAGCTTGGTCTTCTTGAATCAGACACAATTGATACATCATTACTAATATTCAGAAGAATTAAATTATATGGATTTATTTAATCTCTCCTTGAAATCCTGGAAACCTTAGGAATCTGTGTAATTCTACAGAAATAAGCACCAACTCACAGTGAAGTGAACAACTGCCTCCTTTCAGAGGGACTTGAACCTATCTCCTTCCAGCTGCATTTAATGATCCCAATTCCTTTTACTGGAAAGGACAGTGAAGTAGTCACAAATACCATATATTACATTAGTTACAAATAACATATTGGTTCCTGAAAGACTCAAGTTATCAAAGAACCAAATGACAATACTAAGACATGTGTTGACTGTCTTAATTATTCCTGCTTTGCCTCAGCAATAAATCAGATAGAAAATAGTGTGATTATGTAGTTTTCTAGAGTATAAATATGAACAGAAATGAAAATTTTTTAGTGCAAAGCCCTTCACAAACATTAGCTTTCTGTAGAAAATGTTGACTTCTGTTAAAAAGAAGAAAACTTAAAATAAAAAGTTTGGGTTCTCAGATGAATATATTCTGTTTCTGAAGGAGACATTATTTCAGTGCAAAGTCAACATTCTATACAACCAGAAAAAGTACTTCCCCTCTAGCAGTTGCACACTTAACTTATATATATATGTGTAAAGAGTCAGAAAAAAAGGTAAAAAGTTTTAATCATGTCTAGAATAAAAAAAAAAAGGGAAAAAAAAAGTTACTTAAGTTACTTATTTCAGAGGCATGTTTCCTCCTGCACTTTGCTAAAAAAGATTAAGAAGGTAAAGCAGCTTTCAGCCCTGGCTAATTGCCCTCACAGCCATGTCACCTTTTCCACTGGGATAGTAAGAGTCAGTGGTAAACAATAACAGGGAATACATTCAGGTGACAAGTAACTGTATTGCACCCCTTGGTTGTTTTTCCAGTCCAATGAGCCCCGTGATTCTACATGAGTATTCTTTCCTTCCAACAATGTGTTTAAACATGCATTTATCTGTAAGCACATTATATAGCTCATTAAGCTTAAACAAATGCTTATGTATCTAAATTTGGTCCAGAAACAATTTTACAAATAACCTTCTTATGTGACATACACTGTATCCTCTAGGCAAGGAGTGGACTTGTTTATAAAGACCGGCTTTCATCAAGGTTCTGGATTATCTTTATCAAACCTTCATAAAATTAAAGTCTGTTTGCACATTTTAGAGACTTAATTATTAATTAAGACATCAAGTTTATAAAGGGAGAATATATTTGTTTCTGGAAAGGGTCAGACGTAACTGCAAATGCTGGTGAAGATGTAGCAGGTATTGCTAGGATTCTGTTTAGGTGCCCATGGTTCTCCTTACATTTGCTGTTTGCTCTGCCTGGCTTCTCACCACAGTCCCTGAGGAGAGACAGCACGAAACAGCCCACCCAAAGCCTCGAGCTTTGGGTCTATCCACTGATAGCTCAGGTAACTCAGAAAAGTTAGTCAATATGCACTGTCCCTCCTATTCCCTCTGTTCCTGTCATCCCAGCGCCTCAGCTGCACCGTGCTTCTTCCTTTGGCATGAAACTCTGCAGAGCTGCTTTCAACAAGCTGTACCATGCACCATTTTCCCAGCCTTGATTTCAGTTTCCCTACTGGATTGAAATTCCCCCGAAGAGCAGGGAGCCTGGGCAGGCTCAGCCCGAGGCAACCCTCAATCCACTGCAGGTGGGCACAGCTCCTGCGTCAACACCAAGGTCGGCTCCCCCCACAGCCAGCTTCAGCACTCAATTACTGTAACACTTTTGGCACTTCATTATGGTAACACTTCACAGGATTTTTGAGAAGCTTCCACCCAAAGTGTTACTTCTAGCACCACTTACATCACCAATTTGCTTTGTCAGGAAGACCTAATTAATTTTTGGGATAACTGTCATGAAACATAAAGTTATGGGAAAGTTAAGTCAACATTGTTTCATTTAATACTCTGGTTGATTTGAATAATGTATTAATTGGATCTTAACCTAAAAAGCTCTGGACTTAGAAAAACAAAATGCTTGGAAAAAAATCTCTGTATTTCTTAATGCACTGACTGCAGACTTCTCTTTTTCTTTGAAATATGAAAAGTATACTCTTTTATAAACTCCATTTGAAGACATTCCCAACTTTATAGCTTGGACAAGTTTATTAAAAATGAAAATAATATTCTAAAATTATATGATACATCTGAGTTTTGTATGAAAAATAACACTCTCAACATTTAATCTGGGGGCTTTTCTCTAGTTGAAATACTCCTTAATCATATTTTCAGCCCCTAAAGCCTCTGATTCAATAATAACTTTATAATTGAGCACAAGCCTAATTTTAAGTGCACTACATTAGATGTGGCCCTAAAGGGACTATTTGTGAGATTACCATTAAATATTATTTACTTGTATGTTCCCGAGGAGTCATATGTCAGACCAAAGAGCCACAGGCATGGATCAGGGCTCCACCATACAGGTGCTACAAAAATGCCAAAATCAGGCTGTTCCTTCTGCTTGAGTCCTTTGACAAACAGCAACCTTGACAATAACTTCCAGCTGGCCTGGCCAAGGAATGTGAATTCTGTCTGGTGAAAATATTTGAGGTTTTACATTCTACATTTTTTCCACATTAAAAAACAAGCCCTCTTTCCAAGGAGTTTGTTAAAAGAGACTGAGAGCTGACTTATAAAGTTTGGTGACTATGTCACACATTTTGTGAGTCTCCAAGCCTAGAGAGAGCTGACTTCAGTCTGGGCTTCCTCTACCAGAGATGAAGGTTGGAGTTAATGATTCCTTAATCTGAGGTATCTATTGTGAGAGTTTATGCTAGACTTTGGGACATCTTTCCATGGAAAATTTCACTGTCAATAATACACTTGGTTTTGACATCAACTGGTTCCTTAAACATCCATGTCCAGAAATAGTTTGAACCTAAAGTTTTCTGTTTTACTGGTATAATTTTTATAAACTTCTTTTCCATGCCAGTTTTAAAACTGACTAGGAGGCCTTATAATTTTGCAAGAGCTATGACATCTACAAAGAAGAAGAAAGACAGATTCTAGTTCTTCTGCTTTTGTGGGGAATTTATTCCCATTTCTGTAACACACACAGACCTCAGATAGTTTACTGAAAAAATCCATCAACCTTACAAATTCCAGGTTTCTTTCCAGGTTTTCCAGACATATAGATAGGGACTGTTTCCCTTTGCCTCAGGAAGTAGGTGTAGCTAAAAGAAAAATAAAAATGGGGGTTCCTCAGATGTCTGTCAGGGAGCTGAAAACAAGCCCTCCCAATCGAAAGGGGAGAGCAGGCCAGCTGTTCCCAGCTCCACAAGCTGAGAACAGATTTGGAGAGTGTTCTGCTCTCTGTAGAGGCTTCCTAGGCTTTCATCTTCAGAGACCTGAGTTAAATTGCAGCTCAGCTCATAAGAAAATGAATGTGATGGTTTCAAAGTCCCCAGCAGATGTTTGGGAAATCACAAAACTAGAAAATGGTTAAAGATTTGAGGTTACAGTAAACTTCTATGGTTAATTCAAAGGCTAACAGGATCAGAGGGCTGGATTCGTACCCATGAAAACTTCCTCAACTAATATACTAAAGCAAAGGATTTTTTTAGTGTCTCAGAAAAATTTTCCTTGCAATAGCAAAACTGTCTCTGAGATTCCTTACAGATAAGGCAATTCTTTCCACAAGTGGAAATCTCCATGTGTCTTTTGGGCAAACAATCTCTAAATGACAAGCAAAATAAGACATCTGAAATTAGAGGGAGTCTGCTTTTTTAAGGCTATGCTCTCTGTGATAAATTCATCAAAAGCAGAGCAATTTTTATTCATTAGTCATCTATTGATTATGCAAAATGGAAGAAAGTAGGTTGTAGTAAGAGTCTTTGGAAATTGAGGTATGAATTTGAGTTTTACCTTCATTATTTAAAAATTGTTTCAATTCTATAAAAAAATATTTTCAGCTGTGGCTGTGTAGGTAAAGAAGAGGTATGAATTTTTCTTTATATGTTTGAGTTGATAGTCATAGAATGGCTATATGCTATGGCTATAGAATGACTATATACTCACAACAATTACTGTATACTCAAAAGAAGAAAAATATCAGCAAAATAAATTGAATGATTCTACTCAGAACCTGTTACATCATTGCCACATACTTCACTTTAGATTTGAGCCTGAATTTCTTCTTACACCAAACCCAGAAATTGAGATGAAAAAACTCTAATATTTTAACATGCAATGGCTAATAGCTATGTGCTCTAGGAAAACTTCCTTCATTGGCATGTAGATGTGGAACACATTTTCTTGGATTAGTGTCCCTAGATGAATTAAAGGATTATACTCTTGTAAAGAGAGAGGCCTGTTTATTTTACTCTTTGTTGTAAACTTTTCTTCATGGAATCACAGTACACTGAAGTATTATTTTAATGTCATCCATATGTAATTTATTTATTTAATGGACATACACAGGATAATAATAAACACACATTTATGAAAAAATTTCTCCCTTTTCTTTTTATGAGTCCTGGATTCAAACTTCCTTTATTTCATATCCTTATTTGATATTTGTTGTTCAATACAGTCTTCTACAGAGCAAAAGCAGAACTCTTGGAAAATAACTTCTTCAGGTTTTTCCTAGTCTAAGCATAAACCTGATTTTATCTGTGACGACAAATCTTGCCTTTGGAAATACGTGATATTAATCAGCTTGCCATCTGAATGGATCACTTACAAAATTTTACTTTAAAATGGAGAAAAAAAAAAGGAAGAAAAAAAAAAGAAATGGTCATCTTCCATTTCAAGTGTGCCAGAGGCTTTGTTTTTGTTTGCATTCCACATCTATCTTTAACCAGTAGACCTGTGTTTAGAGGCAGCCTCAGAGCAGGTTAAACAAAGGTCAGTGCAAGAATATGCCATCTAACTCTGGCTACGCAGGAATTTTGTGAATGAAGGATCGATTAGGCTGGGATAGTTAAATCACTTTGGGTCTGGCAGATAAGACTCTCTGCCCCAATCTTGACTAAAAGTAAACCTTTCTTAGAAGACTGAAGTACTCATTTTACTTACTAAAATATTGTTTTAAAGTTTTTTTGTCCCACTGTGCTTTGAAGCACATTGTTGAGAAACTAACCAGCAAGACACATAGAAGTCCTCTAGTGACATTTACACTCTCATTAAAAAAAAAAAAAACAAACCAGAATTTCACGGAGAAAAAAAATGAATTTATAAGAATGTCATTATTTTCACTCTCTTTTTTTATACTTTGTATTAGACCTTTCTTTAAACCTAAATAATGAAAATACTTTTTAATTGAACAATGTTTAATTATTTTTTGTTTTTACTTTGTTTTTCCTGCTGACATTAAGCCTTTGTTCCATATTGAGCAAAATATTCCACTTCATGTGTTTCATTTAGGGTAGAAAAACAAAAACTATCAAATAATCACTGAAGTTCAAAGGATTGTCCATCCTTTCATGATGTTGAAAGCAGTGCACTTGTAAACAATAATTCAATACTTAAAACTGTCATCCAGGATCCAGGGTCCTTTGCTTAGTGTTTACCATGCTCACAAGAGGACCAGTGTCTTTGGTCTCCCTGGTGCTCTAGTTACTCTTTAGCTGTTTATGTTAGGCAGAAAAAGGAGGAATTTGAGAGTATTTTGATCCCATAATAATAAATGACCCAGAGATAGAAGGTTCCATAAATTGACAACATTTTGACTGACAAGCTACAGTATGATAGCAGCAGGCACAAAATATTGCCTGCTGCATTAATTAACCAGTGGTTAATAGTAAACTAAACTCCATTTACTAGTGTAAGGACAATATCTTTCAAGAATATCAGTCTATCAAAAATCTGAACATCTGGATATGAGAGAAAGGGAGAGGTGGAGCAAACCAGAACTGGCCACCTTAGCAGGCAGTGGCAAGCTCTGCTCTTGGTTTATATACAATCTGTGTGACCTCTTACAAAACTACAACTCAAATTTACAGAAAGTACAAAACAGTTGTAGGTGCAATGATGTATTCCAGCACTTGCTTAATCAGTACATATAATGTATGCATAAATGCTGAAGTTCCATATTTTTATAGGACCAATTATACATTCAATTAGTAATTTTTGAAGTAATTTTAGTAATTCTTTAGGGAAATAGTAGTTGACTACTAGGCTACAGCTTACTAGGCATGCAATGTAGAACATCCTTGAATGAATATTGTCTATCACCATATGCCATGCAGCATGTTTTGTCAGTTTTTATTTCTGAAGTTTCTCTTTTCAGATACTACATAAATTTAAGACTCTGACTAAAGCTTACCTGAGATTTCCATTGAATGAAAACAACTTTTATGAGAGTGGAATTAATAGTAGAATGAAAGTAATAAGAAATCAAAATAGATCATGCCACTTATTTTATAAAAATAATGTTAATAGAGACAGAGTGTCTTTTACCTTCTCTCATTAGAAACTGTCTTAGAAAAAACAAATGCTGTAAACTCCATCTTAAGGTTTTATGCATGTCATCGGGTTTGTTATTAGTGTCTTACTGAGAGTGAGAACACCTACTTTCCTTCAAATCACATTTTTCTGTCTATTTCAGAAATTGAAAAATACCATTTACCTTGAACACTTAAATATAGCAAATAAATGTAGCTGCTGAACAAACATCTCCAGAAAAATGGAAGATAGTGGGGCAGAGGAAAATGCAAATTTCTGTGGAGTTCCTTTTCAAGTTATCTGCCAAGTTATTCCACAGTGATGGTAAACACATTGCTCCTTTGCTAGGAAAAAAAAAATCCCCAGCAAAGTAGATTCCTTATTCCAAAGACTTTGTATGACTCTGAAGGCTATTTGCTGCAGTTCAGACACCAGGATTTACATACAGGCTTTCCAACTAAATTTTCCTGTTGAGAACTTCTCAGTTTACTTGAGTTTTGACAAAAATAATCCCAAATCTCAAGGAGTGAGTACTGTGAAAATTCTTGAAATCAGAGTATTCACTGTCTTTTATTGTATAAAAAATAAAGCATCTTTATTTTTCAAGTGTCCTTTGGGAATTGTATTGGCAGCTGAGTTTTGATTTTGCTGTCTCTCAAGTAGAGATGCCATACAAAAATTGATGGAGACATTTTGTTGCAAAATTTGAAGGAGCTCTCTCGTCGCTGGAGTCTTACTAGAAACTCAAAATTCCATTATTGCAAAATTTTCCTGCTTGGCTCATTTCTTTTTTATCAGCCTTATATAAAAATAGCAACAGCAGGATTTTTTTGGTGCTGCCATCTTCTCGTCATTGGTTTTGCACTACAGCTTTACACTGACTTAAAATGTATCTGATAAGTGTGAGTGTTGAGTATCTGTACCAGTGAAATAAGGGTTCTTTCAATATTTTTCACTACTTTTTATTCAGGTGATTATACAACATGACTATAAAAAACACCATTTGACACACACAAACCCAATTTTTGACTGGGAGCTTTACACTGAGATTTTGCCTGCAGCAGATCTTTAGAAGTGAGCTAGAAACTGAGCATTTCTATTACATACAAAGAGCAAAGGATGCAGCAGTTTGAGGGTTACACAACTAGAGGAAAACATCTCCTCTTTATACAACCAAAAATTATTTTACTGTGTTGTCCAGAATCTGCTTCCTATGACGTTTGGTGAATTCAAAACAAACAGAAAGACTGAGATACAGATGCTGTAAAGCTGTCTGCAAGCAAAAACTATTTCCCGTCTCCTTCCCCCTAGATAATTGCTCCAATTTCTCCTCCAGCTGAGCTCAGATTATGTTTCTGTCTAACAGATGAGAAGCTTCATGGTATTGACTATATAACAGACATTTAATCATGCATTTCCTAGAAGAGATGAGAAAAAAATCAAAATACAAAACTCAAATTGCTTAGAAAGGAAGTAACTGGCATAAGAGGCTCATGCTCAAATTTATCCCTTATGTCAATGAATATCATGGTGTAAAAAACTTCTACAGAAACCTCACACAGTTTTAGAGTGGAAATTATGAGGAACAAGTTTTCTGTGACTCAGCACTTTGTCAGTCAGAGAAACCTGTAACACTAAAAGCAATGGGACAACCTAAACACTGTCAGCATTTTATCCTCCCCTGATTCAACTAAGAAGTGCTGAAATCCCGAGCTGCATACAGCTGGAAGAGGCACAGCCAGCAGAGTGGGATGCAGCCCCCATCACCAGCATGTGGCAGGCGTGCAGGGGAGGGTGGCAGTGCTGCAGTGCTCACAGGCAGGGCAGCTGTGCTAAAGGACACTCTGGGGCCCCTCCAGCACACAGCAGGAGGGAGGGAAGGAAATCTGGAGGGGTGCTGGTGTGGCCACAGGGGTGCTGTCACCCAGGGATTCACCTATAGTGCTGTATCCTGGGCCTGTCTATCCTGATTTTACAACACTGTATTTGGAAGACTTGTACAAGGTTCCTGCAGAAAATTCAAAGATAAAATAATCCAAGACATTTTTAATGCTCTGAAAAATGTTTTCTACAGATACTATCAGAAGTGTGAATGCTGTGAACTAGGACTACAAAGAAATACATTTCCAAGTAGTAGCAGTTTCTATTCTATTCTCTCAGTTTGTGGAGAAAGCTCTGTTTTATCCTATGAACAGGTTTAT
Organism: Cettia cetti; assembly: GCA_013401135.1. Classification (NCBI taxonomy): domain Eukaryota; kingdom Metazoa; phylum Chordata; class Aves; order Passeriformes; family Sylviidae; genus Cettia; species Cettia cetti. The sequence continues at coordinate 56,531 of VZUI01058443.1, forward strand.
CATTTTATGCACCCAACACTGCTGTCCCAAGGAAGGCAGCCACAGCTGCCTTCCCTGCACAGAGTGAGGAGCAGAGCTGCATCACCAGGGAGCCCAGCAAGCTGCCCCAGGTGAGGGGGTGCTCTGCAGAAAGCTGCCAGGCCAAAACTACGAGGTTGTAGACTTGTCATGGTCTCTAAGAAAGGTTTCCTGATTAACTGCCTTTGGGGTTTCTGCAAAGCCAAATAATGACAGATAGGATTACTGAGGAAGGGAGAGTGGAAAACCAGAAAAAATAGTGTAAAATGAAGACCATGTTAGAGATATGTCTGAAAGATGAGTTGAACAAGTGTGTCAGTGTGACCCTAAAGAAACAGAAAGATTTTGGACAGAAAATAGTGTTATAGTCTCAAGCAATCACATTTCAGGGTGTGGTTCCCTTTGAGAAAATAGAATTTTAAAAATTGTTGCCATAAGTTAATATGCTAACCCATGTTAGGCATGAAAGCAGACATTCAGATACTAGAAATATTATTATTATCATCATCATCATCATAATCTTAATATTATTATCTTAATATTATATTGTGGGCCCAATATTTCTGAGCCTGAGAATTGCTAGCTGTTCCCAAGGGAAACTTTTCAACAGTTTTCCTTTTCCCAAACAACTTTGTGTAAATAACTATCTTTTTCCAACACATTTCCAAGTAAACAATATTCCTTTCCCATGACAACCTCTCTCCCAAGAGTTTACTACTTCTGTTACTTAACCAATGTAGAGAGGTGTCAATTCTATGGACCAATAATGTGTCTTTTTTTAGCCCAACATATTATAAAAAGGCTGAATAAATTGTAAATAAAGCCTTCTGATTCTCTTCTGCCTTCTAACTAGAGTCAAACATCTTTATTTTGTGTCCTACTGTGACACTATATCTTACTTAAAGCAGTAAAGAATACAGGTATGGCTTGATTTATTCACAAAGGTTTTCCTACTTTTATGACCAGAACCACCCATAGGAATGCAAGACTGGAAGCAAGCTTCTTGAGTCTCCCAAGATCAAGTTCTTCATCAGGATAAATCCTGTCATAAACTCCACCTAAAAGTAGGTAAGATTTATGTCTCCATTGCTGTGATGAGAGACCAAACTAGAAGCCCCTCCTCAATGTCTGTAAGGCCTCCAGCTCATAGATTACCAGCATCACTGATCAGTCCTTGAGTACTTGTGAGAGAAAAAAATGAAAATAACTGCTTCAGAAATGAATAAACATTAGTCTTAAAACATAGAGTGATTGGGATTTGGCATTTTCTATGGATGAAAGTACAATTGGGAAGGATGCATGGGTGGATCACAAATCTGCCATAAAGTGGTTCCTGGGAAGCCACTGACAGCTCACTTGGTTGGTGTGAAACAGTGGCTTTGGGACAACATTTGGTTTGGTTGGCGAGGATTCATTTATTCAAAACACACGGAGCCTGTTTGTTTTTCATTTTTGGAAACATCAGCCTCTGCTCCATATCAAACCAAAAAAAGACATTCCTTTTCCATTTTTCATGTAACATTGAATTTTTTGCTTATGACATGATACAGGCTTAAAAAAAGTTACTGTTTGTAGCTACAAATAAATGTTAGTGAGCGTGACTTTTAGAAGTTTATATATCTCAGAGTAAAGTCTTGGTAACTTTAATTCAAGGAATAATGATAATTTCCTTTCCTTCCTTGTTTTCAAAGTTCCAACTATATGTGAAACTGAAAGCTTATTTTCTTTTTTTTTTAAAACCAGTTTTAAAACCCCCCAAATTGAAATTAAAATTATTTCAAATTAGGTAAGAAAAATCAAAGTACGTAACAGGAGTCTTTAAATTTACTATCTATGTTTTATATGTTTACAAATTATGTACAATGTATTTTACATTATCGTCTGTAGTATAACATATCTAAAGATGAAAAAGAAAGCATTTACTGTAAAACTAACTTCCTGTTCAATTTCAACGTTTCGGTGAGTTCATATGTCAAGATTAACACAGTCATTGGAAACTTTTCCTAATACTTTGTAATTTTAAATCTGCATTGTTTGTGTTTTAGCCAATATATATTTAAATTAATTTTTTAATTCGGGTTCCTGGCTTGGGTTGAATTTCTCTCCTGAACAAGCAAGAAGAAAAAGTGTATACTGACTTTTCAAAAATCTAACTACAGTTTCCCCAATGCTGGAGATATGCACATTATATCTGAAGTTTTCACAGGGCTCTGAGAAACAGAGATTAAAGTTTATTTCCCTATCCCCACTTGCCCAATTTCCAGTGCAGCCTAGGTCCAAGGTTTCAACTGAAGCTCATTTCTTAATATTTAGCTAATTTAAATGCTAATTAGACTAATTTGATGAATAAAACATGGAAGGAATTCATTAACAACTATGTTGCAATTGCTTTATGTCTACAGAGAAATATTTAAAACAGGACTCCAGGGACAGTAGCGCATCTGTTACCAGTTGAACAAGTTGGATTCTCTGTAATACTAGACCTAGAGCTGGTAATATATTGCAGAACTGCAGAGAAGACGGAGGAGCAATTTTAAATTTTTCAGATCTAGCACATCTTGGACATAGGCCACCAATGAAGAAGAGGAAGAGGCCATATGCTGTCCTGAGCCCATCTGCCTCATGGGATTTGCTCTGAGTTTTAGATGCAGAGGAAGAAATTCTGCCTTATCTCAGTACCTACTAATGTCATTCCAGATGTTCTGCCTGGTGTTATTGGTGCCTATATAAAGAAATTAAACCATTCACCTAATGTCTCATACTGTGGATAGACTTTTATGGTTTTATTGAGCTCTGTGAAGTTGGTGAGAAGTGGAGCAGATAGAAATAGATAAAAATGATCTCTGGAAGAATAAGGAGTTGTTTGGCTTCAGTTGGTTCTTTTGCTTTTGTTTTGTTTTTGTTTTGTTTCGGTTTTGTTTTTTGTTTTGGTTTTGTTTGCTTTGCCTTTTTTGGGTGAACTTTTTCTCATCTTTTCTGGTGGGTGGGAAAGTATAGGTTCACATCCCACATTTTTTTGATACTCAGAGTGGAATATGCAAATGAAGCAACTAAAAAGCCTGTAAGAACTTTTCTTCTTTGCAAGAGAAGTATATTTCATGTGTGACATTTGGGTACAGATATGTATTTAGATAGTTAATTCTGATAAAAAAAAAGAAAGCATAAACAAAACCAGTAGTAAACAGAAACCTAAATGAGGCTGGGAATCTGGGTGTTCCTATTTTTTTGCCTTTTTTTCCCACCTGTAAATATTTCTCTATCTCACAAAAGACCTGGAAAAACACATGTTACAGGTAGTAAGGATAGTAGTGGTGGAGGTGATACCAACATACCACAATTAAATTAATTAGGGAAGAAAGGAACATAAAGAAGGTTATCTGCATTGAGAATACCACTTATCAGTGAAAAAGCTTTAACTCATCTCACCATTATTTGAATTAATTTATTCACTTGTTTGTTTGGTTTTACTTGTTTTGTTGGGGTTTTGTTTGCTTGTTTGTTTAAATGTCTGCTCCTGGATGCTAGAAATGAACGTAATTAAGTTTTATAAGCATTTCTAATGGAGGTCAGTACTCACTTCTACATGTTGACAGGTCTGAATGAGTTTTGCCAGAAGAGTTTCCAGTTCAGTGTTCCTCTTAATAAGGTTGGTGAGGTTACTCTCCAAATTTTGCTGTTAAAATAAAAGAAAAAAAATAACATTTCAAAGAATTTAATACTTCAGTGAATATTTGAAAAATCTAATTACACAGGTATGAATGTGAGACTTTCATATTGATATGTTTCATTGCATGTTTGATTGGATTAGAGGTTTTGTCTATTCAAGACAAGAGAGCAAAAGATAAGAGTGAATTCTGGAAAACTGGTTTTCTAAGGACCTAATAATAATTAGATTAATCGATTAGTTTTATTCAGGAGGAAAAAAAAAATGAGTACGGAGAAGACCAGAAAAGGCAAGAACATTTCCCCAAAAGAAATATTTATTTTAACTGACAACATTTTTGAATCCTTATTTCCTGCTCTCAGTCTAATATCTGAATTTAAAAGTTTGCTGTTATCTGAGGTCTTGGAACTGGTCAGCACCTTCTTCTTAGGATTTGAAGTGTTGGGGGGGGGGGGGGGGGAGCTATGGGGGTGGACCTATATGATTTTATTCCCTAGATCAGGTTATATCTTTTAATAAATAATTCTAAAGAAAAACATCCTTTCTATGGGTAAGAATGAAATGTCTGCTCAAAAACTCTGCCTTCATTGTTCTTAAGAGAGAACTTGTGGCATGTTTCTGTGTTTATCAACTGATTATGGCTGCCATATATATCTGCAACTGTGGTAGTGCAAAGTCCTTTCCAGATCACAGATCTGAGGCTGCATCCTGGCTCCCTGCAATTGCATGGGAGATTGAGATCTAGCAACAAATGTTTAAGCCTCCCTTCTCCTCCCTGCATCCACAGGAGGGAAACCCAAGCACATGAGGAGCAGTCTGTGACAGCTCTGACTCACTCCCTGGAGTTACTGAACAAGAGTGCCAGAAGTGGGTCCTCTGCTTTTCTCCTGACAAGAGCTGCAAGTGTCTCTGCACAACTTTTATTAAATTCAACCCTCCTCATATTTTATTAATGACCTTCTCTTCACACTACTACCTTCCCTCTGGTGTATCTATTCTATCATTGCAGGCCCCACACATTAACTTACCTGTCTTGTATAATCCTCCTCCAACTCCCACCTCCATACACGCATTTAGAGCGTGTGTGTGTTTTCTGCTGTTGTTATTCCCTGCCTATTTCATGCTGTTTGAAACACATTGTTCTTTGCCCTTCCTTTCTGCAGCTGTGCAGTTCCCATCTCATTTTTTGCATGTGACTACAAACAAATGAAGCTGGCAGTATTTAATTGCTGAATGATACACACTTTGGCATGCAACAGGGTTGATTCTGGAAGCACTGGAGAGGCAGTCAGTTCTGTTCCACTAAGGAAAGCAAAACATTTTGATGGCTTTGTGTATATGACCCTTCCAAGAAACGTGATGGGTGCTTGAAGTACATAATTTTGGCATTTCCTTCCCAGCAGAGGAATGCATGTTGTGTATGACAAGCTCTGGCTTGTCAGAGGTAAAATACCTTCTACCTTGTAGAAGGTAAAAAACCTTCTATACTACATTTATTTTATATCCCATTAAAACAAAGAGTAACAAGAATGGACATTTTACTGAACTGTTTGTGCTGGATCCTACATTTCCATAAGTCATACTGTGAATGATCTTGATTGCAAAGGCATATTGCCTGTGCTGTCAGATGTCCCTTTGTAGGGCTGAGACTCACATGCAAAATATATATAGTTACAGATAACTATATATATTTAATATAATATCAGATAACTTTTGCCTTCAATAAACAATTCCTTAATATTATTCAAATGTGCAAATACTGTTGAAATTTTATTTATAAGACTTCTAATCTTATATATTAATTCTTTTACACCTTTTAACATTTTACACTAAAATGTTTCAATGAAAACTGTGTATTCTTGATTGAGATTATCTAATTTAAAATGTATTATTGAACATAAAAAATACTAGCAGTTGATACCTATATATACTATGAAGAAAAAATATATTTAAACAGTTATGGAACACTGCAATGTTTTTAATAACTAAAAGTTATTTCTCTTCAACTAAGGTTATTAATAAATGAGGCGTCAACATTTTTCTCTGAAACAGAAATGTATTGACCCATAGATAATATATAGGTTATTATACTAAGGATGTTTCCAAAATCTGGATATAATAATCTATATTCCTGTATATACATATATATATATGTATGTATGTATGTATGTATGTATGTATGTATGTATTGGATGAAGAACAAAATAATATAATAAGTTTCCTATCCAGTGACCATAAATATAAACCCACATATATTATTATGGATTCACACAGGTCTCGTCTGTATTTTCTGACCGTGAAAATGGAAGAAAACTATGAAACAAGTGAGTTGCCTTAGAAAAACTAGACTTAATCCATTCCTATGCTCTATCTCCTTGAACTGTGTAATTTTCAATATGGGAACCCTGTAATTTTGTTTCCATGCAGTTTGGTATGCAAGAGATTGCTTTTTGTTAAGTCAAGAATAATCAGAGATTATTTAAATTTTTGTTGAAGCATATCAGTTTCTATTAATGCTTTACCAGATGGCAACAACCTGGTGGCTGCTGTCTGAAATTAGTGTCAATCTTTCCAGTTTCACTAGGGCAGTACTGAATGGCAAGCTCTTAAAAGTCGCCTGATTCAAAAGTTTTAAAACTCATAAAACTTGATCAATTCCTGCACTCTGTTTACCCAGATTTTCTCTTGGCAGTATCTTCCTCTAGTACTTTCCCCTATTATTTTCTCAGACAGACCATGGAGCCACTTTAGCTACCGTGTGATAATAAAGCTGCAGTGTTTGAGCTCTGCCCTCTTTCTTTACTCCATATAGGGGGACACAGAAAAGGCCTGAACATTTAAATTCCAGAAACAGATGTTTGCTAAGAGGTTTTCCAAAGAGTTGCAATCTTATTTTTCATCCACACCAGGAACTTCCCTAGTTGCGTAAGAGAACAGTGCCAGATTTGGGGGTCCGGCCAACTTGGAAAATTAATCTAGTTGTTGTAGATTGGAGTTCTTGGGAGAGTGAATTTTAGCCAGGTTTGAAGTCTGAAGAAAGTGTGCTCTCACATTTTGAGGAGTACATGTGAAAATGAGTAGCACAGTAACCCGATTCCAAGTATCTTCCTTCTTGCCACCTAATCTTCTACTGCTGTTCTCTTGGGCAAACCAAATCACAATAGTATTTTTGGTAATGTTCTAGGTAAATTATAATTCCTTAAGCATTTGCACCTTCCTATTCTTACCTTTTTTTGTCAGTTGCTAATTTTCATTGTTGTCCATCTGATAAAAACTGATCTTCTAAACTTAAACTCCAGTGTTGTTTTTTTTTTGGTTTTTTTTTTGTTTTTTTTTTTTTTGTTTTTTTTTTTTTTTAAGAAGCACAATAGCTGCTCTTCATTTGCTCTGTGGACAGGCCTTAAGTATGTTAACTCAGTAGATGCAAACTGCTCTCAAAAAGCAGAAGCGAGGCTGAATGCTTCCTGACTTATCAGTGTAGATCCAGGCCAAGATCTTGACATTCCATGCATGTTTTAAACTGTTTTTACAACATCTAGTATAAAGTGGAAAGAATGCTTACTGTCCATTTAGCATGGTCTGACAATTATACAACATAAATATTCCTATAATCTTGGGATATATCCAAGTAGATGAAACCACAGTCATGTAATTGAAAAAGACAGTTAAGGATGATGTTTCATTTTGACTCTGCATGCCTATAAAATGATATGATCCAGGGACAGGAGTCTAAGTTGGAAAAATTAGAGGAAGGCAACTAGAGGAAGGCAACTCAGTATTGATCATGTTTTTTAAGCTGCTGTCTAGCTCATGATCATGTTGCAGCAACAATTGCATGAGGCTTGTGCCCTGATTGAAGTGAGAGGTCAGACTAGATGATCATAATGGTCTCTTCTAGCCTTTAAATCTATCAGTCTATGAAAACCAAATGTGAACCCATGCCCTTTGCCAAATTAACAGTCTCACACAAAACATTGCTTGTCTAAAACAAGAAGGTAGCACAAACAGATAATCCTAAGCTACTATATGGGCTGGAAATGCTGTCAAAATAAATTAATGTAAGCTTCTAAAGAAGAGAAATACTGAGTTGTGTGCTCCTGCCTTATGTCGCAGCAGACAAAAAAGCATCCCCAAGACCATCTTCTCAGAGACATGGTCCATAAAAATGTCTATTTAAAAACCAAAAAATAAAACAGATGTCTATCAGGTACAATAAGATTTTCAATTCCTTTTGAAGTAAAGTAACTGTATTTTTCTTATTAAAAGTATTTTTTCACCCACTGGTGAAAAAGCAGTCATTTGATTTTTCCACTGCTTACTGGAAAGCTTTGAGAACTGGTCCACTGAAACTGCTGCACATGCTAAGACATGCACTATGGGATAGTATATGAAACAATAGTCCCGATCACCATTTTCGACAAATCCACCATGACCAAAGCCTTTCAGCAGCAAGCATTGACTGCAGTTTACATTTGCCTTGATCCTGATGTAGAACTGACCAGAGTAAAGTCTACTTTGAGGCTATCTCCTGGTTTAAAGAAAACAACTTTGCATAGTCAATATTAGGTTTAGCAATTACATATGTTTCTTGAGAACTACTGCCCCCCTCTCATCAGCTCTTTACAAACAGTCAAAATGAAACAGTTTATGCATTTCCAGACTGTGTTAGTTAAAGTAACACAGTTACACTGCTGTAGATGAGGAATAAAACATCACAAAGCAGTGTGATCGCATTCTAACTTACTCAAGGAAGCCAGGAGGGAAACCAGAGTGTAGTTGACATGGCAGATCAATCTTTAGTACTTGCAGGTTGGAAATCATAAACATACTCCCTGTCACTAACATAGTCCATGCAAACACATCTTCACTGAAATGTTTTCCTTCTAATTCAAAGGCATTACGCTGCATGTGCTCCAGTTATATTTTCACCTCTTCATAGTGACATACCCCATGAACTAGTTCTGTTGCCTCCAGGACTTGTGTCTGACCTATTAAAAAGTTGCCAGTCAAATCTGGAATAACTGCCAGAATATCAAGCTTGGTTTTGAGACAGGGTTGGGGTATATGTGAGCTTCATGCTTCCATTGCTGTTCTATATTTAAATGGACATGCCAGGTGCACAAGGAAAAACTTAAACTAATTTTTATTCTGTGTACTTGTCCTGAAACAGATGACTTCTCTAGTATTCATGTGATCAACTCTGTATTTCTCTAGCCAAGGAATGGTAACAGTTTAATAGGAATGATAGACCTCAAGTCTCAAATGTGCAGCCTGACAACTGCACTCCACATTTCTAAGTGTAAAGAAATAGCAGATATGATAGACTCCTGGGGACTAGGATTTTTACCTCAAGTGATTACAGTATATCACAAGGAAAGACCCATGAGATACTGCACTGTTAATTAATTGTCCAGGAAAATTTTTATTAAAAGTGCAATGAAAATACCTGCATGGGAAGCGATTATGACTCCAATGATACTAACTAAGTTGAGTATTGGATATTTCCATATTTCATAGCAATGTTGCAATTTTTTATTAATCTCTATTTAACATGGAACATTGTGAAAACTAAAGGAAATCCAAGCACTTCAAATTCTTGAACACGTAAAATCTTTATTAAGTGAGAAAGCAATATTCTAGGGAGAACCTCCAATTCTCTGCAAACCATGCCCTCAGATATACCACGGGTTCTTGCCATTTTTAAGTGCAATTCTGCCCTTTTATTTAACTAAACTAATCTCTATTGTGAGTTGCTTTTCAGTCTTCCTTCACTGCTTCTTCTCCTTTGGAGAAAGAGAAATATTGTACCTGGGGCCTCTGAGGAAAAAGAACAGGACAAGAGCTATACATATAGCACCCTATAGCAAAAGTTTTCCATTTATGGAATCCTTATGTGTACTATAAGTTTGGAAAAGAAACATTCTATATACTTTAAAACTCCTAAACATAGGAGGAACCATGTTTATTGAGAACACAGGTCAATAAAACTTTCACTGCATATTTGTTTTCATAGCTATTTTGTTATTGTAATGAAAGGACATACAGAAATGAAATGAAAATAGCATTTTCTCTTAACAGAGGCATTCAAACTTATTAAAAGAATTTTGTTCCAGTTTAGACAGTGACAACACTGACTATATAGGAGAAGTCAGGGGTTTTTTTACAATTAAGCTATTAGAAGATATCCAAATGGTAACTTGGTTGGGATCTGGGGGGTTGTCTCTCTTCTATTTTTAATAAGTCATTAATCCAGAGAAGGAACAGGAATCAAGGGTCAAGAAGGAATAGATTTAGCATCTGACCACATTAAAAATGAAAACACAGCTTGGACTGATATGTGAGTTAATAAAGGTTTGCAAAAGTGTAAGAATATATTTGAGGCCACAATATATTTGACCTTTTTTCCTGCCTCGATGGAGGAGTCAAGCTGGAAGCTGAAGTGTTAAAAGAGCACAACAAATACCAGACACCCTGAATTTAATGCATGTCATTAAAGACTTATTGTAGAGAGCTAGAGGGCTTATAAACTCATTCTTTTCCCCATGGGCTAATCCAGTGCAGTGAAGGGGGTTAAGGACAACCTGAACTATTGCACAGCTGTCCTGCAGCACCCTAGTTAAATGTACTTCCAGCCTCCCAGGACATGGAATGTATTTAAAACCAGGAGCTCAACATGAGCTCCTGCCCACAAGATGCATAATGTAATCCTGCTCAGGCAAGATCTGGGAAGTATTTATTCCAAAACATGAAATTCTAAGTTTTCCACATAACTAATGACAGGCATCTATACGAAAACAAAACAAAAAATATTATCTAAAGAACCAAAATTTATGCAGTGTTATTAAACTCCTGGTTTCTACACATGTCTGCCTAAACATTTCTGAAAGTTGTATTTATGTAAGAGGTTTTACTGTGGAAAAAAATCTGGGTTTAATCAGTCAATACATATTACTGCATTTTGTGGTTGAAAAATTCCATCTTATCTAAGGGGGTATGTGTAAAAACACTTCAGTATTATGCAAAGCTGGCAGGTTAGAAAGGGCAGCTAGATAGGTAAGAAATGGAGTAGGTCAATGTGGTGATTTGGTCTGCATTAACAGATAAACAGGTAACAGTGGTGGAGCTGTCACAAGCCTAATTCAGCTTTTTCTCCTGGCCTGCAATAAAGTTGACATCTGAGGCAGCTACACCCAACCTTGTCAGTAAGGCAACCAACACATTGAAGGATATTTATTGATTGCCCTCCTGAGGATATTAGTTTTCCATTGAGAGAATGAAGCTGTGAGTCCATCTCCTGGCATGGCTAAAAGGTCTGGCACACCCAGGACTCACACTGGCTTTGTCTGCCACTAGACAGCATGTAGCACTTGGGCTAACACAGAGCACCAGCAGCTCCAATTCAAGATATGGGAGGGGCTGTCTGAGCAGTTCCACTATAGGGAGGACACAGGTGAACATCTGTGAACACAACTTACTCCCAGCTTTTCCCTGTGGAACATTAGGAGCCATACAGACACCATTGGTAAACCCAAGGGAAGCCAGAGAATTGCACCTCTTTCAGAAAATGCAGATCCCACTGTCCAGTGAGGCATGTCCTCATGTCATGGTGCATGAGGATAGTGTCACCAAACCAGCTAAGCAGAAACCCCTAATTCGGACATAGGGTGGATTATACTAACCAAAACACCACTTAAGGTGGTGTTTTATGGTGGTTTGTTTTTTTTGTGTTTATGAACCTACTTAAATTTTGCCAAGAAGTACACCATGTGCTAATTATAACACTATGGAGCACTCTCCTTTTTCTTCACTTAAGTCATTGATGGCTCCACCTTTTCCTTACAGTGAATATACCATATACCATACCTTGCAGACTTCATACCACAAAAAAGTTGGCATCTGCCCAGTTTGGTGCTCATTCTGTCTCACTGCCTTGCTGCCCAAGGTTAGAGCTTGCTCTAGACTGAAGTGTAAATCTCCCAGTTTTCTTCTCCTCATTTGCTCTATTTCCTACTCAGCAAACTAAAACCATCTACTAGATTGAGTAAATGCCTGAAGAAAGTTTGGTATGGGGAGCTTGAGTTTCCCACAGTTTTCAAGTTTATACATAAGTTAAACTTTTTTTGAATAGAAGGTTTAAATATTAATCTAAAATACTTGTCAACCTGACCTGACAATATAATCTATTAGTATTTTTCTATATAAAGCTTTTGACTAAGCACCAGATCTCACATTTAGGAGTTACTAAAATAATTCTCTTGATGCCTTGGACTGGCTACCTAGAAGAGAGGATAGACAGAGCTAGAGAATAAAGTAGGTATTTATTAAAGATATTCAACAGATGCACCTTGGGCAATGCAAAAGCCTCTCAGAGACTACACAAAAGACAGACAATGGTCATGAGTTTTTCAGGTTTTTTTTTTCTTTAACAGCAGCTTTGATGTATCTTTGTAAAGATATACACAAGATTAAGAAGAATGAAAAGGATCTAACAATATATTAAAAGGATCTAACAATATATTAAATAATGGAAAAAATCTAGAAAGAATAAAATCAACCAGATCAGAGTCCTTAATAGCACCTGTTGATATTATTCATGCACCTGGAGCATTTATAATGTGTAAAACATTCATTTCACAATAAATATTGTAAAACTGCCTTCTTTACTGTTTTGTTTTTTTTTTTTAATATAAGGAATATGCTGTGCATTGGTTGTCTGCAGTACATATACATTTAGAAAAAAAAATGCTGTCTAAAATAGAAATACCACATTTATAAGGGTCAATATTGTTTGTTCAGAATTTGCCATTACTTTATTCTATAGATCTGTCTAGACTCTCTCCTAGGTAGCCAGTTCAAGGTATCAATCTTTGGCTCAGATTTCAGGCATTATTATATTTAATCTTTGACTTCATAATTTACTATGGATAAAACCAGATACATTAAACAATCTCAGTAGAATTACATACTTAGGGACTTACTAAAAGAATGTGATGGTGGTGAGCTAAGCTTAAACTAAATAGGGAGCATAAATTGCAAGGTAAAGATCATGACTTGGAAGCAGATTTTGTTACATATTTCTGTCATAGTCAGGTGAAGTTTCTGTTCTGACCTGCCTAGTCTTTATTGCCAAAACTTCCTCAGGGACCAGCTCAAGATTTCAAATCAACTAATCACCACCACCACTACCAGCAAAAAAACCAACTAACCCCCAAACCTAAAAAAGACAAAAAATTAAACCAAAACAGCAACAAACTCTGCACGAGTTTTATCTGGAAACCTAAAGTTCTGAGCACATTTTAAATACAGATGGACTAGAAAAACAAGCATGACAAATCTAGCACTTAATTTTTCCCTTGCATTTTGCAAGTGATACATGAAAGAAAAGCATACCAAGAAGATACTCAGCAGGCAGAAGTATCATCCTCTCATTTAATGTACAATACTAAAAGCTTTTCCTTCCCTTTCCTCATCAGTGCATCCAACTCCATTCCCAGACGTCTGATCTCCCTCACTATTACTTACAAAACATGCTTGTATTTATGTTCCGTCTTTTTCTAGTCATTCTGTGACCTGTCCAGTTGCTGCTACAACATACCCCTCACCTCCTGCTAGACTTTGTGACCTGGGTTGAGCTCAATGTCTGGCTCTTGCTTTCCTGGCAGTGTATGGTGCCAAGAGTTTCTGGGAAGAAGGTCTGAAAGTAATGTGGATGTTCAAGAAAAATGCTCAGGAGGTGAGGGATGCATGCTACAGACAGCGAAACACCTGAAGAAATAACTCCTTCCCCAGCTAAGATTTTTCACTCCCTAATGGTGTGCACTTTCATAAAGAAATGAAATAATCAATTCAGTGTTACCAACTATCATTTGAGAGGCCAATTATGCAAGGATACATTATTTTTCAACAGTCCTCATTAATGCAAATATGAAATGTTAAAAAATTGAACCAGCCAGAAGCAAACATTCCATGTGGAAGCCACAGCAGACTTGCATGTTCACTTACGTCAGCTTTGCAGATGATCACAGATTTGTTTCACTTTACTAATGTGAATTAATCAATTTGTATCTACTAATGAGTTGTTCATTCTAGTATGAACAACTGCAAGAGGAAACTTCAAAGTAGTGAGTTTTAGCTCAAGAAGGTATGTTTGCAAGTACTCTTGTTTTTTACTGTGCTCATATAATCACTTGCAGCATGCCTGACCATAAAATGTAACTCAAGCCAGTTCTACTTCACTGATAATTCAGATCCCATGACTATGTACCAAACATTATTTTCTATTTCTTATTTCTGATTACACACAGCTTGAAAGGTAAAACTGGAACAAAACTTCTGTGAGTTAAGAATTAGTGGATTGTGTCAGAATGTTTGTGATATCACCACAGAACTCTGTTCCCACAAAACATTAAAAAATATATTAAAAATAAATCTGCTGTAGTTTTCAAGGTGATAGATCATATTATATGAAATCAAAGGATGTCTTTAGGGAAAAAAGTGCAAGTACAAGCCCAGATATGTGCACCTGTAAGATTTCAAACTCACAAACACAACAGGTCTGTTTCAATTTCTAAAACATTATTTTGTACTCTTCTGAGTTAGAACCTTGTTTTCTTGACATTTCAGATTTTCACATGAAAGACGAAACACAAAGGAAAGCCCTGTGTGTTCTCTAAGAGAGCTGGAACAATCAATAACAGCTCTGCATCTTCTAACAGGAAAAGACTTTAAACATTTTACTAATGAAATAAGGATGAGATTCTTTGTTTATGGCCTTAATATTAAGCTTACAAATTTGCACTAGTAAATTTAGAAAAGAGAATTTAATTCTCAGAAAACACAAGCAATTTATAAGTGCACCTATACACTAGATTTCAATAAATGTTCAATTAAGAACAAAATACTTATGAATAATAGAGAATAAAAAACTGGAATCCACAGTCTCTTTTCTACAAGAACAGTAAGGGACGGCTATAGCTCAACCTTTCTTTAAACATCTTCTAAAATTCAGATGAATCACCATAATTTTAAAAGGACATTTTCCTGGTGCCTTTTCTTCGTCCAAAATGCCAAATGTAAAAATGGTGGTCCTCTAGGAGGTGTGAGTAAAGAAGCAAATTCCAGATTCTACACTTAGGACAGAGCATCCCAGGTTGTGTGTATATACTGGGGAATGAGAAGCTGGAGAGCAGAGCCATGAAAAGGCTGGTCAATGGCAAGTTGAACATGAGCCAGCAGTGCCCTGGCAGCCAGGAGAGCCAACCATGTCCGGGGGGCATCAGGCCCAGCATGGCCAGCTGGGCAAGGGAGGGGATTGTCCCCTCTGCTCTGAGCTGGGACAGCCTCACCTCCAGGGCTGGGGGCAGGTTTGGGTGCCACAGTACCAAAAATCCATCAAGCTGT
The DNA here is from genome assembly GCA_013401135.1 of Cettia cetti. Classification (NCBI taxonomy): domain Eukaryota; kingdom Metazoa; phylum Chordata; class Aves; order Passeriformes; family Sylviidae; genus Cettia; species Cettia cetti. Next base: position 71,613 of record VZUI01058443.1, read on the forward strand.
TGGAGGCTGTCCAAAGGAAGATCATGAGGATGGTGAAGGGCCTTTGGGGAAGCCATATGAAGAGTAGCTGAGGTCACTTGGTCTGTTCAGCCTGGAGAAGAGGAGGCTGAGGGGAGGCCTTGTTGTGGTCATTAACATCCTCATGAGGGGAAGCAGAGGGGCAGGTAGCAATCTTTTCACTCTCATGACCAGTGACAGCACCCGAAGAAGCAGCATGATGCTGGGGCAGGGGAGGTTTAGTTTGGATATCAGTAAAAGGCTTTTCACCCAGAGGGTGGTTGGGCCATGGAACAGGCTCCACAGGGAAGTGGTCAGAGCACCAAGTTTCACAAGGATCGACACCCATTTGAACAATGCTCTCAGGCACTTACATGGTGGGATTGTTGGGGTGTCCTGTGCAGGGCCTGAGTTAGACTCAATGATCGTTTTAGGTCCCTTCCAACTCAGCATATTCTATGATTTTATGACCTTTGAATGATTTACAAAGAATCTTAAAATGTTTCATCGTATCCATTCCAGCATACCTAAACTAAGGATGCAAAACTGAGCTAGTCTTACATGGCCTGCTGATCATCTTTACATCAGGTGGGATAACAGTAGTAAAATGTAGAAACAGCTTCCCTGAACCCTCCCATATAGCTTTGCTTATCTTTCTGTAAACATTGTAACCAAAATATGACAAGAATTCAGGTAATGAAAAATAAATGACCTTACATTTTGCTGAAAAGACTAGCAATTTAGAGAGAAGTGCAAATCCAATTATTCCTAGAGAAAGAGACAGGGAGATCTTAACATTTCATTTGACACATTTACATAATGTGACCAATTTATACAGACTTCCTCCAGACAAATTATTCATTTGATTTATGACAGCCTTTGAAGTTTTGCCTACTATCAAGGCTACCAACTTTTTCTGCTGAAAACATGAGTGAATGCTGATTATATAAGTATGCTTTTCATGGCACTTTGGGAAGATATAAAAACTGTAAAGCACATGGAAGTCTCAACTTGAGGCCTTCAATTAATTCAGTTTGATTTTGATCTCAGACAAAGTTTTCTCTGGAGAAAAGATATGAACTTGATTTACCCAGTGCATTATTTCATGTCTGTATATCTACATCCATTTTTTTCTGAGAGATGAGCCTATAAGCTTTTTGAGAAATACCTTCCCTTTAGCCAAACAAAACATACACAAAAAAGCGTGCATCTATACAGGTGCTCATGCATGCTCTGTAAAGTGAAAAGAATGGTTAATGAAATGTGCACGGGGTGTAAGAGAGAACAGAATATTCTCTGGTGTTTCTGCACATGGTCATCAATAGCATTTTGAGGTCACAAAATACTGATTGAGTGCTGAGCCTGATTTCACAAGCAGCCACATAAAGAAGATAAGGAGCAATGGGTACGCCTTGAACTGGGAGATATTTTACCTCAAAGTATAAAAGCCAAATTTTACAGTGGGAACAATCATTTACTAAAGTAGTCTCCCCAGGGACAAGGGAGAGTCCTCATCACTGGAGGTTTTCAAGATGAATTGGACACAGATAGTCTACATAGTATCTAGGCTCCCTTTTACATGAAAGGTTGAAACAAATCATCTTGGGAGGTCCCTTCCAAAGGGTGGGGTGTACAACTGATGATTTATTGACCACTCTTATGAGTTAAAGAGCTGTATCTGTAACTGATTCATTCTTTTAAGTATGGCCCTGTGCGCGGGTGCATGGGCATGCACATACATATGGATGTGTTTTAGCAAACACTCCAGTGAAATCAACCTACAGATTAGCTTGGCCTCTTGTTCTAGCTCTCTGAGCTTCATGGCTGATTGAGCTGATTTGTCCAGTCTGGAACTATTTCAATTATGCAACTGTTCCCTGATTTTGAACACTACAGTACCATTAACAGTTAGAAGTGAGTTATGTACAGAAGAGGAGAACTGACATCTCTCTAATTCCTGTTGGCCTGGTCAACACTTTCCTGTATGCTTGGAAAACAAAGCCTGGCAAGACTTGCAAATCCTCAGGATGTCAGGCTCTCCCAGAGTGGGGGCCTTTGACTCCTTATTTCTGTATGTGAGCTGGTTCGCCCAGTACATAAGCACGCAAGTCTGTGAGATGGCCAAGAAATAATTGTGCAAATGGCTGAGGAGTGGCCAGGAGAAACATGCCCTATATTGCCTGTGTAACTATGTCAAGAGAAGCTCTACTCTCTAAATTGCTGTTACACTGATAGGAAAAACAAGCTGGTTTTGGTAAGTCTTTCACTTTGTGGTAACTGTTTATGCAGGAGATGGGACCTACATTCCAGGCATTACATATTCTAGATAATATTATTGAATATTGAAATACCTGTTCCATTAATTTCCATGTTTTTCTTTAGTTTCTGCCAGAGTGGTTTCCATTGAATATACAAAACTAGCTTTTACCCATGATTTTGTAATTAATAAAATTTTACTTTTTAATTCAAAGTTTACTTTATAATTCAAAGTTTTCTTTGTTTTCATAATAATGTGTTTGTTCCTGAAGTTAACAGTGATGCAAATCTTCCAATGTCTTTGTTTCCATAGTAACCACCTTACTTCAACAGAAAGAACCAAATCACATGCCAAATACATGAGGCCCTAAAATTCTTTAAATTATTCACATAACTAATCAAAAAAACTTGATAAAACAAAATTTCTTAATAGAGATAAAAGAGTAATAATGCCTACTTTGTTCTTTCCCTATATGAATTTCAATTACTTTTACAAGAGAAAAACATCCTGATCCTTATTTTATAGATTATTCAATTTCCCAAAGATCAAATGCCTTTAATCAAATATGCACTAAAGGCTATGCTAGTTTTCCTATTGAGTCAATGGGCTTTGAATGAGAGTCATCAGAAGCTAGCAAAGTTAAGAAGGCCCCTCCCATTATGGATACTAAATGCTGGAAAAATTTTTGTTCAGGCAAGTAATCTGGGTGCTCCAAGATAATTATTATTAAGAGTTTGTTAGAGTGGTATCAGCTATTTCTAAAACAACCTATACATGGTTACTGAAGACAGCAAAAGCAAAGATTCCTAGGTTTGACAGAACAGAGGTATGTTACCCTTGCCACCGTCCATTGACATGTGATCAAAATAAAAACTTACTGGATGAACATTCTCAATTCAGACTTCTCAAACTAGTCCCTTAGAAATATGTTAGAAAAAACCAACCAACCAACCAACCCAAAAAACCCCAAACAAACAAACAACCCCGCCCCCTCCCCCCCCAAAAAAAAACCTCACCCCAACCCCCCTGACTTGCTGCTGAATGTAATTTTGAAACTGCATGTCTGAAAATGGATTTCAATAGTCCTTGATGGGTTTGTCCAGACCTTTAAGGTTGTCCATTCTCATTATTAAATACATGCTGTGGTATGTCTCCACTGTATGACACTAGCTGCTGGGTGCTTTTCAAAGCAAATAGAGGTCTGCTTTGTTTCATCTTGCAGAGCTCCCTAAAGGTAACCTCAGAAATGTCTTACATACAAATGAAATTTTTATATCAAAAATGCTTTTGAGACTCAGGTTCAAACAATTGGCACAAAAATCATATGTGAATGAAAGAAAGAAAAGGGAAATGAAAGAAAAGGGAATCACAGCAAAAGCAGTGGATTTCACAACTTGGTGATTTCCTTTAAGCAAACTCTGTATTTTGGAAAAAAACCTGTTAACCCTGACAACTGCAGAAAAGGCCCCACAGATCCTATGGACAAGGAGCTGACCATGCTTTGCTTTCACAGCAAAGGTGGCAGTTGTTGTCTTGAAGGTTTAAATGATGAAGAGGTTGCCATTGTCCTCATTGTGAAAAGAGTCTACTGACTAGATAACTTCTAGAGGTCTCTTTCAAACTAAATTATTCTCTAATTATGTAATTTAAATACTTATTTTTATAAATCATATATATTACTGAAATTCTGAAAACCTATAGATAATTAGTTGAACCATAAATAATTTTTATATAAAGAACTTAATGAAATATGTTTTTAGAAGCTGTTTATCATATATGATTTACAGTACAAGTGACATTTTGTATATTAGACTGCACTATTCAAAGTATGTTGTAAACCATGAGTGAATAAGATGGATATATAGCTTTTTCTATTACCTTCCTTTAATCTATTCTTAGAGTTTTTATTTTCTATATGATATCAAGCTCCAGTGAATAAAATTATTTTTGGTTAGTATACAGTTGCAGAAACATCACACTTTTTCTGCTTCACCTGGAATCTTTGACAAAGAACAAGACTGTAATTTATTAAAGGGTGTTTTCAGATTTCAATGCTCTTGTGAGAGATAAAAAAACCAGAAAGGAATTTCAAGGCATCTTCAGCCTTACCAATTTCATGTACTCTACTAAATAGAGAAATCTGATTTATTTTGCTTCATTCAGCATTGATTGAGGAGTCTAACCAGGGGTGGAAGAACTGCATCTCTTTTTTTGGGACACTCTGCCTGCATTTGGCATCAGACAGTTGTGGTTCTGTGCTCCTGGGCTGAGCTAACGGGGATGAAAGTTTCAAAGAGCTTTAAATTAAAAACCCATTAATGGAGAGGACAGATTCAGACTTGCTTTTAACTGCTTTTAACATTTACTTGCTTGATATGAAAGCTGTAGGGCAAAAGGAAGATAAAGCTTGAAAATGTGTGTGGCTTGCTTTACATAGAAATACAAAAGAAATTAACATAATTTAGTCCTATACAGTGTTAGAAAACTGTAAGGACAGAACCACCTACATGAATTACAATGCTTATACAAAACTTATACCTACTTCTGAGTTTTCCCTGAATAGCCTGGCTGCCCTGGTTTTCTTTCCCCCATTAAATTATGGGGTTTTTTTTCATAGTCAAAAATGGTACTTAGCTGGAGTGAAATCCTTAAATCTTTTGAGGGTATACTGTATGGGTCTCCTAATTAGGACATCCTGTAGAAACATAATTTTTAAAAACACCGGAGAAAGGCGAAAGAAATACTACATCATACTTTATACTGAAATAATGCTTCAATTAAATAAAAATTGCATGCTCTTCATTTTTCCCTAGAGGTCTTGCATAAGGCTAAATGCATTTTCAATTCAGCCCCCAGATTTAAAAAATGGTGTGCTATTCTGCATCAGAGCTGTAATTAGTCATTTTGATAATAACAATGGTGTTTATAATTTCACACCAGGCTGATCATCACTTGAAACCATTTATTTCAGCTCAGTACATCCCCTGTTAATTGGAATGTTTTGCTAGTGGTGTGTTCCCATTAAGATACAGTCTTGTCATTACGGCCGTTAGGTTTGACCTCTTCTCTTGAATCCAACCCAGGAAACAGCCATCTGGAATCCATGGATAGCTGGATTCAGATACACTATCAGCTATTGTCTTGTTCCTCTGTGAATTACAGGTGAAATAAAACAATTAGTATGCAAAATGTTGCAGTCTCTCTTGCATGAGGTCAGATTCTGCAATTACTGTGGTCATACCTGGCCTCATAAAGCAGAGAGTATATAAATGTCTACCTGCAGAAAGTTTTTAAAAGCAGTTTTGCTATACACAAAGGGCTGAATCCAGACATTAGTTGAATGTTAACAATCAGATAACTTCTAGAGATCTAGCTCAGTTCATAACTTATCCTCAACTATTTAGAACATATTCCAGACTTTTTAAAGTTATTACTCATATCAGCAGGGATTTTAGTTTCATCTATGATTATGCATATTTGACGTTTCTCATTATTAGGTCCTTATTTCACATACTGCAATGTCAAACTTCAGTTATATCAGATTAAAGTTTCCAGCTGCAGTATTTCCTTGGCCTGATTTTACTTAATTTTAATTTTTACACAAATTTCAGATAAAACCACCAGCTAATTTCACAAAAGAAGTTACGGAAAATATGCTGCCAATGACAAAAAGTCGTGCTCTGCTGCCTCAGTGCTTTGAAATCCGGACTTAAATTTGGCAGGAGATGTGCCTGGTGTATGCTTTTTGTCTTTTGCTGCCAGTCCTTCCAAATTCAAACAAGTCTTAAAAAACAGTACATCACTGTTTTGCAACTAAAAATTCTGAAGACTGACAACAGTAGCTGAGCTCCAGACTCCCTGCTGATCAGATGGGATGTGTACTATCATGGTACAGGTCAGAGCTACTCAAACTCGCCTACAATATCCCTGCAATGACTTCTCCCACCTGATGACCTAAGGCAGGGTCATATTCCAGACCTAAAAGCAGAGTTTGTCTCTCCTGTACCCCCAGTTCCCCTCCCTTGACAGTACACATGTTAAAGCAGAGGCGTTCAACTGAAAATTGAAATGAAACAAGCACCGTAAGTTAGAAACAGAGAAGGGAGTATGACAAATACATGGAATTTGGTAGACTAGCAATGGATAAAAAATGCTCCTGGTTAGAGGCTAGATTGGAAGGAGGTGCTGGGAAGAAATGGAGACGGATAACTGGAAAAGCAGAGTGAGTAAAGAGTCACTATGAAAAAAGGTGCTGAGACTGGGAGCTGGGTGAGCTGGAAGCCTCTCTGGAAGTACAATTAGATGAGTGCTTCAAATGGGAGAGTTAAATAACAACATAGATACTGGAAATGACAACCCCAGGAAAGAAAAAGAGGTGGAGATGGTACAAAGACAAGGTGACGGGAAGAAGAAACACCAGAAGAAGGACCAAGGAAAAGCCAGTCTGGTGAGATGAGAATATACAGACGGGAATTAATGTGTTGAGTAAACAGTGGGGAAAACAAAGCTTTGCAGGGCAGAACCACTAGGGAAAGAGACCAGAGGGGGCAGAGTCCTGAACAGAACAGTGGTCTGTGGGATGGCAGGGGCTTACCGAATATAGTTGAGCATCCATGGAGGTCCGAGCAGTCTGGGAACCAAAGGAAAATGTTCAGAATAAATACAGATGTAGAAGCAGGAAAATACTAATCTTGGGACATGGATGCTGAGCATGTACAACTGGAAAAGGATCTGAGTAGGCAAGGAGATGGAGACTGGGTGTCAGGAAAGAGGAAGACCAGGTCTAAATAAGGAAGATGGGAGTGAGAAGTTAGACTTCATCAAAAGAAAACGCCTCTAGGTGAATATTTTACCAGAACTTTGTGTGGGTTTATTTTACAGGGAAAAAAAGTCTGCCCCAGATAACTTTCTAATAAATCTCAAATGATCCCTATGATATCAGCTATATTTCCCATTTAGTAAAACATTTCCATCTGCCAGCAGATGTGTAATCATATATTACAACAGAATCACATAAATGAGACCAACAGCGACAACTGGTCTCTCACCAGAGAGTCTGGTTTTATTGCTTCTCACAAATCTTTTTTTTCAACCTTGGGAATACTTCTCACGTGCAAAATGTGAGAAGTAAAAACCAGAAATGGTCCAATGGTTGTCTTTGGAAATGCTGCTTTTTTGTAGGCACTTAAAAAGGCAAACATCAAAGAATCCTTTACTCTTCTAAATTATCAACTTGTGATTTTTAAGAGTTTTGCCTTTGATTTATTTAGGTAGGATTTCACCCCTTCATTGTTTGTAAAGGAAACTGAAATAAAGCACTTGTTCTCCCAATCCAGCTTTTAATTAAAAAAAGACTGCAATGTTAATGTGATTGTTTAGGTTTTCATTTGCTAAGGATATCTCAGTGTAAGGATCAAGACTTTGATCTCTTTTTTAGTTTTTTTTTTCTTTTCTTTTCTGACATTAGCAATCAAATAAGAAGTTAAAGTGGTTTCATTTCCCATAATACAATAATTTCAAAAAATGTGTTTTCTCACTTTTATGGTTTAACCCCAGCTGTAGTCTAAGTACCAGCAGGCAGGTTGGACAGGAGCTCAAGGATCATGTGTTCCAAACTTTCCTGGCAAAAGCACAGTCTAGACAAGATGGTCCAGCACCCTGACCTGCAGAATCTTAAAACTGTCCAACTCTGGAGAGTCCAACACCACTTCCCTGAGGAGATTATTCCAATAGCTGATTGTGAAAAGTTTTCCATTCATGTCTAATCAGAATCTCCCCAGCAGAAACTTGTACCCATTACCCCTCATTTTTCCATTGCACTGCTTGTAAAAAAAACCTCTATCCTCTTTGTAATCACCTTTTAAATACTGAAACATGATGATAAGGTCTGCCCTAAGCCTTCTTTTCAAAGACTAAACAAATTCACTTAGCTGGAGTGAAACCCTTAATTCTTTTGAGGATATACAGTATGGGTCCCCTAATTAGTACATCCAATAGAAACTCAATTTAGAAAAAGATTGGAGAAAGAGTAAAGAAAGTCCTTGTTTTAGACTAAGCACTACTTAGCATCAAAATGTCATCAATGTGTCATCAACATTATTGAATCCAAAATTTAGCACTGTACCAGCCTGACTCTGCCAGCTGGCTTTAGAGATATCTTAGTATTTAACACTTGTCATATGTAAAAGGTGAAATGTTCTCCTCCAATATATTTATTCACTGCTAGCCATTTCTCTCACCCTTCTAGATACTGCTGTTTGTTCAAGGAGTAAGTCATTGTCTGGAAGAAAAACTGTTCTCTGAAAACAAAATTCATATGCCTAACTTCACCCACACAGAGAAATCCCAGCAAATCCCAATTCTCTTGTGAAAAATATACTTAAGCATAACAAGAGTCACCATTTCTTTAAAAGATTCTGAAAATGGCATAGTGCACATGGCATAGTGAGCATGCTTTTAAAAGCAACAGGTTTACTTAATGTTACTTTCTTACTAGTCTTAAGGAAGATACATTCCTGGCTGGTAACATCCAGAAAAGAAAAAAAGAAGAAACCATTATGAGACCTGCATTATTTTGAATATCTCTTTGGCAGGAAAAAAATCCCTACAGAGCTAAGTTTTTCACGTAAGTTATTTCTTGACTTTTATTCCCAGGAATGATGTTTATTCTATGGCCTTCCACTTCACATCACTGAGTATTTCAGTTTTTTCATCTATAAAAGAGGCTTAACTCTCTTTCATGAGACAATACAAAACTGGCCTCAGAGCAGTACCCAGAAGCCTTCTACAGCCACCCTTCGTGTACTGGGACTTGCTGGTGTTCACGGGGTGGGAACAGGCACTACAAATGTCTTGGCAGCCTTCACATGTTAATTCTCCCCATTGAATGGGACTGGTTACATACCAGAAACACAAACAACACTGAATATGAGTACTCCTGTAGTCTCTAATATGATACTGTCACTTTTTGGCTGCCATGATAAGGCCAGTTTAAGAAACATGGGTTTGTACTCATCACTGCTCTAATCCTGCTGGGACACTATGCAGATACACTGTAAGCCAGGTGTGGGTTAAACCTCTGGAAAAAAGTAGGGAATAAGAATTATCCTTTAAGTATGCATAAGAGATCTATTTTGCAACATCTCCACAGACACTTGTAGTGGAAAAACTGCAGAGTTGATGAGCTGTGACAGAGCAGGAAGAGTGAGGTGGGGTCAGAAATTGCCAGGCAGCCTTCATGCCAAGGGCAACACCTCGTGGATGCACTACAAGGTGATCCTGTCTCATTAAGTCCCTTTAGCACTTTAAAATGCACTTACATAGATCACTATTTTCACTGATGTTGTGATGTCATGTTGTAAAAGGAGAGAAATTTACTAATAAAAAATGAAAAGTCAGCACCTGATACTACATGTGATGATAAAAAGAAAAAAAAGGGATGGAACAGAGTAACTGTACAAATTTTGCCAGTCCTCAGGAGATCTCATGCCAAGGTGTGTGATCATATCTCTTTGGTTAAACATTATTCAATTTGCAAAACATCCAGTCAACTCCAGATGCAAATTAATGTTACTTACTCATTAAATCTCATAATTTAATGACATTCTATTTACTTATTTTGAACTGGCATGACGATTTCTGTTATGAATGTCTCTCTTCCCTTCTATTTTAACATTACATATGTGGCCAAAAGGTTTGTTTGACCTCAAATTACAAAATAAATGCTCTGATTTACTGACACCACTTATTTCACATGACAACTGGGAATGTATTCATTATGGGATCAGTATATACTTGTGTTCAGGAAACTGAATTATGAATGCAGGTTTCCTTACCTGGCCTGCCATGTCACTACAGAATGATACTGCTACAGCTCCTGAATTCTCAGCAAGGTCTGGACTCCAGGATGGGGTTAGTTCCTTGGTGAGAAAGAAATGAATTGATACAGATAGAGTTTATGGCATCCTCGCATCTTTTATTTACGGTAGATGCAAATTTAAAGAGAGGAATTAGATAGCAAAGTCAGTGTGGGGTATGTGACTGAGAGACTGGTTCTGAAGTTCAAGGCTTCCTCAATATAAAAACCCACACTGTTTTTCAGAGTAGAGGAGGGGCTCTGTTTAAGCTCATTTCTCCAGACAGAGAAAAACTCTTCGCTTTATCTGCCTTACTTTCTTTTTTTTTTTTTTTCTTTTTTTTTTTTTTTTTTTTTTTTTTGCAGCTAGTGACTTAATTTCAAAAGTTATTAAAATAACTTCTGAACTTGCCATTGTTAAAAAGGTCATTCTTGCTCTCACCCTTTCATCAGCAATACAGCATGTGGGGGCATATGGCCAAGTACATCAAAATATTAATCTTACTGAAAGCAAATCCTTCTCCAAGGTGCATGATTGTAACAGCCAGCACCAGTGAGGAGGTGGATAACAAGCTATCATGAAGCAAGTAGTGAAACAGAACCATATTTCCTATTAATGAGGTCTTAAATTACCTGAAATTACTCATGAAACTTCTCTAAGAGACAATTTCTTCAGAAGTTTCTAGAGGCTACACTATTTTCTTTAGGCTTATGACTGTTGAAAGTCTTGCAGCCTCTCTGAAAACTAAGCAACTTTTACTTAGAAATGTTAATGTTTAGTTTTTCCAGATGCCTTGGATTTGAAGGACATATTTCTAAGGCATGGATTAAACAACCGAAAAACCAACCCAAAAACTAAAAGCTGATTGGAAAAAGTAAAGGGTAAGTTACATTTCAGGTACTCAAAAGTATTTTATTTGCATGGTATTATCGTTCACTTATTTTTGTGGATAAGCAAACTACAGCTGTAGAATGGGGAGTATCCTCACAACTCCTCTCTCTTGAAGTACTGGGTCATTCAGAAAAATGCAGAAACTACAGAAATATTTTAAACAACTGCTCTCTTGAAAAAAATGGTTCCAACTAACTGGGTAGGGTTGTTCTGGTGAAAGGGAAGAGGAGGGAGTGAAAACGTAGAGGGTTTTTTTGCATTCTAGAGGGAGATAATATACTGTGCATAGTGAAAAAAAACCCCTTGCTTCCAACAGGGTTTCATTTAAATTCAATCTTCTCTCTAACTTTGACCTGACTTCCTGTAATACCTCTATGCAGCTATCTTCCACATCTACCACAGTTGCAAATTGAATGTCTAACTTTAAAGAAACAGAGACAGAAGCCTTAGATCTGTTGAAGTCCTACAAATTCCATTAAAATTTCTTGCTGAATGGGGAAGTGAGAGCTCTGTTACTGATCCTATTGAGGAGGAAAACCATGGTGTGAATTGAGCTGACTCAGGGCCTGCTGAAGCATCCCTGTACCCTGGATACATCCTCTGTGCTGCCCAGCTGCTTACTCAGCTTAGCCTATGCAAAGGAAGAGGTATTGAGGACATCCACAAGTTTTCAAGAAAGAATAGCAAGGAAGGAAAACTGTACCCATGGAGCCTGAGAAGAAACTGGATTTATTCAGAGCAGTAATTGAGGAAAAAGCTGCTCTGTTTGTGGTTTTATTGGCCCCGCTGCCCACACCTCTTACTTTGTAACACACTTGCCCTCTTTCCAGAGACTCCAGCCTGGACTGGGACTGGGTTATGAACACCAGGAAAGGAGATAACCTCTGGCCACAGGAGAAGTAAAAGCAAAGAATAAATTCTTGTCTAAAATCCTGAGCATCAACTGCTCTCAAGGCAGGAAGTGTGGCATTGAGCAGAGCTGGAAAGTGCTACAGTAAATACTGGTTGTAACCCAAAAATACGGCAGGGTGCCACTATAAATAAGTGCCAAAATATAAATATAAATAGTAGACCAAAATAGATATGATACTGTATGCTATGCATTATTACAAGGCATATACTATGTTGAAATATTGCAATATGCTACTGCAGTATTGCTAGCTGCAACAGGATAGGTAAAAGCACAGTTTATGGCACATTTTTGTATGAGCACATTTTCACATTCATATTTGCAATATATGTGTCTGTCAAATTTGGGAAAGGAGTCTAAATTAATGACAAAGGTCTAGATTACCAAAACAATGCATTTAGATCTATGGACCAGTACAGTTCCTTAAGTACTTTTAAAGAAGGTTCACAAGAATTTTCTGTCCTAGAGAATTGTTCTTTAGCTAATTCCTTTCAAAGAGTAATGTCAAGAACTCAGCAAATTCATCAAATCTTGGTAGGGAGACTTTGCCATTTGTGATGATTGTGCCCCGTTTTCACACTGCAGGTGAAAAGCCTTTCTGTTGCCTCTTGGAATGCTTCAGAGGACTTAGGCTGGAATTCATCAAGTTGGATAAGCATGTGCTCACTCTTAAATTCCTTCATAACTATAAGGAATCTTACTCAGCACCAGGAATCTATCTGAACTACACAACTCTACAACATGCAAAATCCAAAAACTAAGCTTAGAAAGTAAATAGATAGACAGGTAATCAATTAATACGCTAACTATCAACACATAAGAAAGGACCAAACACTAAATTTTGAGCCTACTAATGCCTATTTCCTTCCTCAGTGTATAAGATATTTATCTGTAAATAAAATATCACTAGTGAATAACTGTGAAATTAAAAGAAATTTGTAGTAATTAAATGCAGAGCTGAGCACTGGAATATTCCCTCCAGGGACACTTACTCAAATATTGCCTTTTTTAAATGTTAGAGCCTAAATAGGCTAGAATGTAAATAGTGATAATTATCCATAGCTCACAGATGACTAATTGATTATTGATGAGTGATAGTTGATTAAAATTAAACTAATATATCAGCTTTATATATAAATATCATAGAGCATGCTTTCAAAACCATAATTCATGATTAGAGAACTGTCCCAAATGTTTATAAGCAAAAGAATCATCAAACTAACATTTAGAATTTTTCCCTGAAGCTTTTAATACTTACTATATTGTTATATAGTAGATCCAAAGATGAAATTAGTCATTAGTTTGGAAATACCTGTGCTAAAACAATTGATTTATAAGAAAATGAAGTGATGTACTACATTCTTTTCTCTGTCTCCCACTACAGAGTGGTGTCCCATATCAGAAGTCTGCTCTGCTAGACACTGTATGAATATAAGACAAAAATGTAGTCTCACCCCAAAAGTAGCTGATCATTTCAGGCAAAGAGCCTAGCATTAAAAGATCAAAAACTGATGCCATCTTTTATTAACATTATTTTTAAATTCCTTGACATATGACATTCTGAAAAAACAAAAACTCTGACTTCACTGATTTGGAAGTGCTGTCTTTGAGCCTGAAGTGACTTTGCCCTGAAACATTGAGCATTGTTCTATGTAAGAGGATTAAATATGAAAAATGGATATTTATTTGGAAAATGGCAGCGCTGAGACAATGACAAGATCAAGGGAGAAGCAGTAGCAAAGTATCACTGTACAGGCTGCTCAAAGGAACCCTGGGAAGCTGAAACTCAGGGAACATCAAAACAGAAGATACTGAAGTGATGGCAAGGTGACATGGCTGAATCAATACCTGGGACATGCAATTTTGATGGCAGTACCTTGGACAACAAGGAACAAAATGATCCAAAATTCAAATTCACAAAGAGACAAGAGTAGGAGCTTATATGGGGAATGATCAGTGTATAGACAAGCAAGAACTTGAGCATGTGAGCACCTGTACAAGAAAATGAAGGCTAAAGATATGAGACATGTCAGCCTGTCTGAAAAGATTATTTTAGATAAAAACATACATATTCATACACAGATACATAAAATATATATCTACCTGAACATGTCTGTATATATACAGACACTTGTCACTGTCAGGTCAAAAACATCTTGACAGAATGAAAAATTTTTTGTGAATGTCCCATTCTATGGATGCCCCATTCTTGCAAGTGTTCAAGGCCAGGTTGGATGGGCCAATTCCCTGATCTAATTGGGAGGCATCCCTGCCCATGGTGGGGTCAGAGGGCTAGGACCTTTCAAACTCAAACTTTGTCTTCTTGTGATTCCATGAATGCAGATTGTTTAGCCCATGTAACTGCCTGTTCTTCTGCAGATTGCAGTTATTTTTATTTTTGTTTCAAGCTGTGTTTGCTTCTCTCCAGCTCTTTTGCCTTCAGACCTTGTTCCTGACTGATCTCAATGACAATAAGCTAAAGACAAGCATACTGATGAGAAATACAGCCTGAGCATATAGAATGCTGAGATCTGACTCTCAGAGAGAGATGTCAAGCCTCTCAAATGTCAGTAAAGGTCATAGTGTCAAAAATTTTAAAAATTAGTTTTTTAGATGCACATTCTCTGAGGGGAAGTCTTAAAGAGTAGCAGAGAGATGGGGACAAGGAAACAGTTGTCATTGTTGAGGAAGGAAGTGCACATGGTTTAAAGAACAAAAAGGACCACAGGAAGTCAAATAAATATGAGAGAAACCACAGTTGGCTGAATGTATTCTAACAAAAAATGAATTAAGATTCTGGACCTTTATAAGAATGGTGGTAGAAAGGTAACTGAATTTACTGAATACACTTGTCAGAAACTTCAAGAGAAAAGCAAAATGTATTATTTAGTTTTTACATTTTCTGTTGGCCCCAAGATGACTCTTTTAACATAGCTACATGTACAAGGAACTCTGTTTTCTTTCCTGAATTGCAGAGAATTTTTTTTATCATTTATGAATGCATTAGTGTGAGAGATGCATGTTCTGCTTGATTTCAATGTTTATAAATAGTTATAGACTGAGCACACAGTATACAGAACATATACTTGAAGTTTGACATCCCATATTACTGATTTGAATAAGTTTCCTTCAATGTCAATTAACAGTCCACCTGTAACAGGAGAACATCCAATCATAGTCTTCCACAAAATCCCCCTATATATATATATGTTCACTTACATTAACAGTTGTTAACTCCCAACACAGAGTTCTCCCTAATCATTACTGAAGAATACAAAGGTTAATCTGGTTCCCTTTTTCTTTTCTCTCAAGAAATTTCTAGCTTTCTGCAGAAGTTTTATTAAAAATGGACCATACCTGGAGAGAGAAAAAAAAAAAAAAAAAAAAAAAAAAAAAGAAGAAGTAACTACCAGCATACAAAAAAACCCCAGCAACAGAAAGTTCATGTTCAAATTTCTAGTTGTCCCTGCTTCCAGTCCCAAACAGGATCCTATCACCTTGATACCTACAGATGTCTGTAATAACAGTTCTGTAAAGATAGGTAAGATTCACCTTTGGACTCTTTTCTTTGCAGCACAGATTGGAATGCATTAATTAAGAAAAAAGAAATCACTAAAAAACCACAAGTTGTCTCTATTTGAAAGTTTACACTGGAATGGAAATTGAATCTTTGTGACCTAATACTGTGTTTAACTGAATGTTTCAGTTACTGGGTCTGAAATGATCAAAAAACTGTTGAAGTGAATTTCAGCACTTAAAGTGGACCTGCGCCCAGGCATTAGACGATACTTAATTTAAAGGTTTTGAGCATTTTTTTGGGGTTTGGGGTTTTTTGCCTTTTTTTTTTTCCAAGCTGAAGAATGGAATAATAGAAGATAATTAATGGAATATTAAGAGTAAGAATGGCAGAACTGTATCCAATTTTATTTCACTCAGTCTTAGCTTTGTTTTAAATAAAGTAATTTAATAATGAACTCTTCATATAATATAAATAATAACTGTTTCCAATGCTTATCTCATGTTCTCTATGAAAATAAAAGAATACAAAATTACTATCATTATCTCCTGATGTTTTTGGCTCTTGATCAAAGATAAACCTAATCTGATCTGCCTGTGCCCTATACTCAGATTTTCTGTTGGGAGTTGCACTGCAGCATTTATCATTTGTAAAGTTTCAGGTTGCTCTTTTTGTTCTAGTAAAGCATAATGCTTTGTCAAACTTCTAAGATATTTCTATCTAACATAATTAAAAATAAAACATTTGTTCAGTAATAAAAACATTGCTTCTCTGTTTGAAATAAACACTGAACCCTTTGGAATAAGATAGGTGATCCAAATCTGAAACCTAGATAGGAATTCAGAATATTTCTTTTTCCCTTTACTTGAGGCAGCATTGTTTACTAGCTAGATTATGAACACAATACTTGTATTTGACAGAAGAAAAAAAACCTGGGTTCCAAGATTTGGCAATGACTGTGGATGAGACACAATGCTTTCTGTTCTTGCTTTAAACTGAGGGTACAGTCACAAAAACTGTGGGAGTAGATATGGTTTAGAAGTACTTCAAGGAGAGAGCACAATAGAAGTAGTGAAAGAACGTTCTTGGTGGCTCTGCCGTGTCACATTGCTTTCGCTTCACACTCTGGTTTTCTTTCAAGTTCCAACAAAGCTCTTCTCTCATGCTGCCTAAGTTCTGCTAGCACCTTAATTCAAAAGTTTAGATAGAGAATCTACCTTGAAAAGTTCAGAAAAAAGTCAAGAAATCATAGCTCTAGCTGTCATAACGTTCAAAGTAATTTCCACTCTCCAAAATTCTTCAAGAGTAATGCTAACCCAGTGAGGGAAAGAGTTGATTTTCAGGTACAATCCATGAAGTAGTACAAAACCTGTATGATCTCTGTGATTTGTGCAAGTTTTGATGGTGACTTACAGGAATAAATAGTCACAGCTAGAAGTAACAGGCTGCATCTCTGGTTTTCAGACTGTTTATAAATTTGAGACATGTTACACTCTGACTTTGCAAGGATGACTTACAAGACACGAAAGTGCTACCTGCAGTACCATAAAAGGATCCTGGTCCAGACAATTATTAAGACTCAACAGGTTTTTTTAATTTAAACTTAGGATACCAAGAAATTTAAACAATCAAAAAATAGATTCTTCTTCATTTTTCATGTGAATCTGTAGACATTCATGCACTCCTCTACTTTAAAATGTATGTCCTTTTCTTCCTAACATATTTATGTATGTATATATATTTATATAAGTAGGTTTGTTGTGTGGAGGAAAATATGCCAAAGAAAAAGTCATGCTTTCAATTTGTTGTTTCTTGTACTGTGGTAAAAAGAGCTAGTTGGAGACATTCTTGGAAAATACTGTTGTTTAACAATTCTGTTTAGTGATTTGAAATGGCAGCCCTGGACTTTATCTCATAAATCCTCATATAAGTGATCCTTACTCCTGCAAGTAGTACAGCTGGACAGAGAAACAGATCACTATTTACCATATATTTCCCATATATTTCCACTACATGGGGGCTGATAAACTATATGGTTTTTAAATACTTAAGCCTCTTCCTTCTTAAAAGCTTTGACGTAACACGTTCAGTCTTTAAAAGTCCCCTTCTAAATGATATCAAAAAACACAGGATAACTTTTATTTGCAAGCAACATGCATTGAACTGCAGTGATCTCTTCCAGATAGGGGTCCCATCACAGTTATTCCACCTCGTGGAACCTAAGCATTCTGAAGGGTCAGGTTATTCATAAGCGCTAAAAAAACAGCTTCCCATTATTCCTAGCCTAGAGCAACAAACAGATAAATATCAAAAATTATCCAATGCATGTATGAAAGAAGTTTATTTTTTGAACAAACAACCTTTTTTTCATGATATCTTGAATTAACTTTAGCCCTCATAGTTTTCACACTGTACAAGTGCAGTATAAAATTATATGTGAATTAATTATGAACTTATCAAATAAATACTGCAACTAAACACCCATCTTTAAGAATGTCAAAGCAGACATCTTCTACATTATGGAATGATGTTCACAGAATCACAGAGTGGTTTGAAGGGACCTTGTTCCAGCCTCCCTTCCATGGACAGGGACATCTTCCACTAGACCATGCTGCCCAAAGCCCTGTTCCAACCTGGCTTTGAACACTTTCAGCATCCACAATTTCTGTGGGCAACAACTGCCAGTGTCTCACCAACCTCATAAAGAAGAATTTTTGCCTAATATTTAAGCTAAACCTACTCTCAATTTAAAGCCATTTCCTTTGTCACTACATACCCTGGTAAAAAGTCCCTCTCCAGCTTTCCTGTAGGCTCTCATTAGGTACTGGAAGGCTGCTCTAAAGTCTACCCAGAGCTTTCTCTTCTCCAGGCTGAACAGCCCCAGTTTTCTCAGCCTGCCTGCAGGGTTGAGGTGCTCCAGCCCTCTGACCATTTTTGTGATCCCCTCTAGACCCACTGCAGCTGCTCCTGTCTGGTACCAATGTGAAGCAACAGCAGCAGGTATTATTAGTCAGTGGGCTGTACGAGGGTGGGCAGTCTGGCAGTGACACCTGTGACACAAACCCCAGCTAGCAGCACCTCTCTCTCCAGCTCATGGGTGCCTCCCTCTGTACCTGGCAGAAGAGTCACCCACTGCCATCACCAGCGCCCTTTTCTCAGCTGCACAGGTTGTTACGCAGGGAGCAGATGGAGCTGCCTTACTCAGTTCCAGCAGCAATCCTGATCTGACAGGTGTTTACTCTCCAGAGCAGTGAAGTGGTTCTGTGATGCACCTCAGCCTTCAGGGGAAGACTCATCCTCCTGCAGGTCCTTGCCTGTTCAAACTTCCATTCTTCTGCATTACTGCCCCCCTCTCTCTGTGGGTGGTGGTAGGGAAGCTTTTGCTGTGTGGCCATGGGCTGTGAGTCCGCTGCAGACTGCACTTGGAACCAGCTGCCTAGCTCCTTCTCAGTGTCCCTGACATTCATTCCATTTTCTGCAGCTCAGTCACCAACCCCAAAAGCATGTGGTACAGGTACTGCAATCTCCACTAAAAATTGATGCTAAAAACTGGATAGTACTTTTAAGAGGTTACAGCCAGAGTAGAAAAATCCAGGATGGTATTAGTTCTGATTCCCTAAACGTAACCCAAAGTATTTACAGCGAGATTTAGTTTGGTGATTTTGGATAATTTTTTTAGGCTAACGAAAGTAATTTGAAAGTTTCTCATTAAATGTCATGTCTATATTCACTGAGTTCTTCAGTGCATTTCAGAGATGTAAACACATTTTACACCTAGATACCTTATAGACTGAAATGTGTACTGAGTTGAGCTAGATGTCACCTGCTGTATTCTCAGGGCCAAAACAGCACAGAAAGTGTGGTACTGTCAGTGAATTAACTTCAGGTTTGACCTACAGAGGCAGGCTTCTATGGGGTGATGTTAAGCAATTATCTGTAGGCTCATTGAATCCTGAGGTCTCCTGCAAACAAAGCTGTCAAATTGCAAACATACTTTGTGAAATCACCTATTGTACATCAGACACTGAACTGAAACTCCAGTGTTCATCCTCTGCCAAGTTCTCAGACATAAACAGCTCATGTTTAACTTCACTAAAGACCCTTTTTTATTGACAGCAGAATGAGAGCTGCAACAGACTGCAGATTGTCACTGAAAGTAAAAGGTTTACAAAACTTTTATTAGACATTAATGCTAGCCTGGGGGTCTTTAGCTCTTGAGTGACATGAAAAGAATATGGCAAATACACAAAACCATTTTACATAATGACAGTACCATGTCTTGTAAGCAAAAGGGCATTTTGCTAAAGGGCAAGTTCTTGCTCCCATTTAAGTGAACAGTACAATTTCCATGAGCAAGACTGGGGCCTTTACACAGCTTTTGTTTACCTTTTCTTTTCTTACATATTTTGTGTTCTAATTTTCTTTCTTTCCTCTCTTTCTCTCTTTTATATTTTTTTGCAAATTAACTGAGCAAAATATAAGTCCTTAAATACTTTAAAATTACAGTAAAACAAGACATTTCACTAATTAATTTGTCTATCAGAAAAATAGACAGCCCTTCACTTCAGATAAATTGCAAGTTACAATGCTCAGGGAGATAAACAGCAGGACCATGAAACCTGATGTTTTACAGATAAAAGGTCAATAAATAGCTAATAGGCCCACCTATTATCTGTCTCAGAACCATCTTATTATTATAACTTATCTTACTATTAAGCATCTGTATTAGAACCAGTAATTTCTGAAACATAGAAATTACTGCCTTTTCACATGAAATTTGAAACCAAAAAAAGCATTAGGATGCTCAAAAGAAATGTAATTATTTACTGTAAAACTTAAAGTAGTTGAGTAGCTTTAGCTTAACTCAGGAGGAAAGAATACTGTCTCAGAATGAAAAAAAAGTTTTAAAGAGACATTGATCCTTGTTCTTTAAAGTAGACACTCACTATATTGTGTCTCTTATAACTCAGTGACCAGATGTAATAAGTCATTCCAGAAACTCAAATTCCTATTGAAATAGTGTTGCATGAACTGGAAACATTAGCAGGAAGACAGGCTAAATATTTTTCAACTATTTTCACCATAGCTTGGTAGGCTACTAGTTTATGAATGACATAGAAAGAATGAAATGTAGAAATAAAGGTCAAATGCACAATATCCTAGTGACAGAATTCCTTCCACCACACACTGATATGCTCGCAGGGTGATTACATAAGCTTTAAATATTCATTAGAACTATTTCTTCAACAGGCCCACTTTTTTTTGTGAAGCAACAACACAGTGTTAAGTCAGTCAGCAAAAGTAAAAGGGACAACTTTTACTATGCAAAAACCTCATTGCAGTTATGAAGTTGGTGGTGGTTTTGTTTCCACCTGTCTATCGTAATATGGGCAATCTAGGGGGTCAGGAGCTTGGGTTATGTAGAAGAGTTGTTGCTAGGCAAAATTTCTTGATGTAAAAGCTCTGAACGCTGACTGGCTCTATATTCAGTAAATCTGAAATATTGAAGGTATATTGAATTTCTGGGGCTGCAAAGGCCACGTGGGCACTGTGTGATCCTTGCCAGGGACCTTCTGAAGGCTTATTACAAAGTTGAAACTGAACATATAATATATATATATATATGTATATATATATATATGTTCATGTTCAGGAAGACTGGGATGTCCTTACAGCATCAGAATTTCCGTGCACAGGTGAAGAGCAGCATGCACATGCCTGGGTAGTCATTATTGGAAATCCCAAGGATGTTTAGGGTTCCAGATGAAGAGCAGCCAAATTCATGTAACACACAGATTTTCCAATTCATGCAACACTATTTCAGTAGGAATTTGAATTTCTGGAATGACTTATTATATCTGGCCACTGAGTTATAAGAGACACAATATAGTTAGAGTCTACATTAAAGCATGAGAACCATTAGAGTTACCATCTGGAAATTCTGGCCTCAAAAATTTGCACAATCCAGGACAGGACTCAGGAAATCTGAGTATGTGGGAGCTTTTCATTACAAATTTGTCAGGGCTTAGAATGTGAAAAAGACATCATAATCATGAATACTGATGGACTTCAGTTAGCCAGAATCAGGGAACCACTGTAGGTTTCTTGAGCCCTTCTCACCTGTGGACAAGGCTAATAGAAAATGTTCTTATGATCTGATGCAGAGTTGACACAGGAGAAGTGTGTTATTATTATACAAGCTAAATTCAGATGAAAAACTGAGTAAAATCTAGTACTGTAGGTTGCTCATCACTAAGAAATTCCACTTACACTAGTAAGGAGTTGTTTTGTAGAAATGGATAAACGCCATCCACCATGAACTAGAGTATCAGTATCTCATGGAAAGGGTTAACTTAAAACAGAAGATCCCTCATTCTGAATGGACCCCTGTCTCATACACAATAACTATTGAATAGAATTTTTTAAATTGCCCATTATAACTTTATTCTGTGATAGAAATTTTGCCACTGCAAATTTCTACTTAAATAAGAAAAAATACAGAAAATAATTTTAGACAGGAATCCTTGTAGAAATTAAACTCCATTGCTTCTCAGAAGGAGTGGTTTGTTACAACAGCAGTTAGTTTAAAAGAAGATAAATCAACCAAGAATTTGAACTAATCAGAAACATAAATTCTTTCATATTGCTTATTATTTGGATAGTTTTAATTCCCAGGACTTTAGTTTATGGTCTGGTGTCCAGATCTCTAGGCTTCCTGCTTGATTTTAACTACCACAAATGCGAAAACACAGAGTAGAGAAGCACTCTTGTAGCATTTGGCATGTTCTAAAGGTATCAAAAATCAGTGGTTGGGAATCACACCTTCC
Organism: Cettia cetti; assembly: GCA_013401135.1. Taxonomy (NCBI): domain Eukaryota; kingdom Metazoa; phylum Chordata; class Aves; order Passeriformes; family Sylviidae; genus Cettia; species Cettia cetti. Next base: position 93,868 of record VZUI01058443.1, read on the forward strand.
CCAAGGCATCACAGTACTTACTGACATTTCTTGACTGTTCTGAAAACCTTGGAATCCAAAAATCTCCCTCTCCTCTACCGTGTTGAGGGACCTGGTGTTATGTTCCACAGGACTTGGCAGCATCGCTCCTGGTCCCTTCTGCTGTTTAACTGCACACTGCCCTGCGGTGCCCGAATCAGACACACATCAGGCTTCATGGCACACTTCCAGCAGGGAAGCCTTTGAGCAATTCAGATCTTCTTTAGTGTGTGGTTCACAAACCACAGAAGCCCTTCAGAGCTCTGAGGCTGAAATAATGCTTGCAGGGATGAGTTGCTAATAGAGTTTCCTAATGCCTGTAGTACAAACAAGGCAAAAGCAGCCATGTGCTTCTGTAAAGAAAACCTGCCTTACATGAACTTATTTAACATTGCTGTGTTGCTGGTGGTGTGCAAAAAAAGAACAATGAAATGTTTCCTTCTTCTTTCTCCGTTGCTATTAATTTGTAGGGTCAAAATGTAGAATCCAGTGATCAGAGCTCAAGCAAACTCAAGCAAACACTGAAAAAATCTGATAGAACAGCACAAAGTTCTTTTCTGCAAACTCTGTGGGAAGCTTCTAAACCTGAGATTTAACCTTAGGATTTGCAAAATTACACAAAAATGATTTAAATAGTCCTGTTTAAGGAAGTTGGCCCACTAATGTTGCCAGTAAATTACAGCTGGTCAGTTGATTAAAGATAGAGTCATCCAGAAATGACTGGATTTGAGGACCACAAAAATCCAGCCACAGCAGCTGTGCCAGAATAGGCCAAACTTTGACCATTTCTCTTTAGTAATAAGTGTCCTGGTTTACGATCTTTGAATGTCAACAGCTGGAATCAGAGGGAACACAAGCAAAAGCAAGCTATGAGGAAACAAAGATGGAATGTTGCAAAGCTATTACAGTGATCAAAACTGGACTGACTGCAAATCCCAAGCCAGGCTGCAAGAACAAAAGAGCATTTTAATGGGTGGAAATTATTTGTAATATATTATTCTCCTCACATAATAAAGAGGAAATCTCTTTTTTCCCTTTTACTCTTGTCTTATATATTGGACTGAAACACTTCCTTCTGGTCCTCTCTGCCAAATCTCAGTATCAGAGGAAATATCAGCTCACTATTGTTACTATATAAATTAGTTGAACTTCATCTAAGACCAGTCTGTAGAACTACTGTGCCAAAAAGGAAAAAAAAAAATTGGTATTTTCTTAACTCACTACATCTCTGTTTTAAATAAACTTGCACAAAGAACTAGATTCATTTGGAGAATGTAAAGAACTATAAAGAGCTAAATAAGGCAGTACAGAGAAAGCAACCTCCGCAGGTGTCTAAGCTCCACATGGGCCAGTCATTCTCACTGTCATACTGAATATTAACTGATTCTGCACTATGTAAGGCTATGACTATAATTGATTTTCTGGGTCAGAAGCCAAACTGAAATATTGGAAACAAAATGTGGCTGTTTCTTTGGTCCCTGCTCTGGATTGGGAAAAGAAGAAACTTGACCTGGGGTTCCCATTTCTCTGGGAGAGAATGAACCTCCAGGCTCTATGGACAACCTAGCCAGGAGGGCAAAGATGGGCAATGATGCCTCTCCTGTTAAAGCTGTGTCAGCAGCAGTGTGAGTGCCAAGGCTGTGTGCTCTGTGGACTTTGTGGGCCAAAGCAGAAGGCTGAGAGCCCCAGAGCCCATCAACTCTGGCTGTCTGGGCCCAAGAGATGGGGCCAGAAAAAAGAAGAGCTCACTCCAAATTTCCTCCAACTTTCTCCTCAGAGACACTGTCCTTGTGCAGAGGGAAGTGTTTCCATGACCCTCATGATGAGATTAAAAATCAAATCCCATAATCCCTGAGTTAGTAGGTAAAAGAATGGTAACATGATTAGAGTTTATCTCCAGGCTACTTTTGCCTTACCTCAAACAAATTCTGCCATTCTACTAAAAAGTGGAAACAGCTTTAGGATCAAAACTCCATTTGTGATGAATTTGCAGTCACTAAAATTGTTACCCAACTCTATTGACTAAATTGCAGGATAAGGCCAGTCTGATCCTTCCATTAAGTTCAAGATTATGCCAGCATTTTCTCAGTGACTTCACAGCAGCCAAATAATCCGACCAAAGAGGTCAAAGCTGAAATCTCCAACAAGTAACGCGAAAAAAATCACAATGAAGTTGTTAAGTGAGTGCCACAATATTTTTGGGGGTATGGCATAGGATAGAGGCACTTAATTGTCTCCAGCTTTGATGAAGGTATTGCATATGAAATCCAGGATAACTGTAAAGCTCACTGTGAGCTGAAACAACTTGACAACAAATTATTTCAGCATCTAAGAGTGCCAGCACTCCGTCATTTGACAAACCTCTAAGAAGACATGAATATTTGTTTTTCTAGATCTCATATAGCTTTGGGTTTGCAAAGCTGCATAAATAAATGAAACTCATGAAGTCTATGACAAATCTACAAATATCACCCTGCCTATTTCTCTTTAACTTCCCTTTGTGGCAGTTCAAACTCAGGAGACATCAATCTGTTGCTAGAGTAGATTTATGTTTTTGGAACACTCTACCGAGGTCAAATGTTAGCTCTAACAACTATTTTCTATTTCCATGCAAAATAGTGTTTATTGGTCAATACTGAGCAACAGAAGGATACAGCAGGGTCATTTTTTCTTCAAGTCTCAAACTGCAGTTTTTCTCCAAGTATATACATATAATATTTCCCACCTAACTTTCAACTCTTTCCTCTAAGTATTTTTAATGTTCATTCTTCATCAAAGCTGTTAAGTTGTTCTAGAAACTTTAGTATTGAACACATTGATCTTTAGTCTCAACATTTTCCTTCTATCTTTAGCAAATTATTTATTTTGGTTTCATCAAAACGCTGAAATTTCTCTGTTCCTTTCCCCTAGCCTCTTTTTCAATTACTTCTGCTGGCAGCTGTTGCTTCTGCAAATTTGCCAGTAACTGCTATGCCCTAAGGAATAAAAAAAGTAAAAAGACAAAAAAAAAAAAAAAAAAAAAAAAGTTAATGCGAAGGACTGTCGGCTTTATATGATCAGGCATCCTTAAGCTGAAGTGTTAGGTGACTCCTTTGGGGACATGTAATGTTAAATATTGATAGATATCCAATTATGAAGCCATAATAGTGAATACTCATACTGGAAACACAACACCAGGAGATTTTCTTAGCATATAAAGGAATATAAACATTGTTGTTAAACTAAAGTGTGCTCTGAGCTGCAACATTTTATTTAAGCTTAATTAGAATGGGCATACAAAGGTTTATTAAACATAAACTTTTAAAGGGCCAGAATTGGCCAAAATGCAAGTATCTCTCTTCTGAAATTAGAATTTAATTTGCGTTAACTTCTAAAACAAATTAGAAACACAACCCGCTTTTTTACGAGACTGGGTAACTCCCGTTTTAGATTTGTAATCACAAAAATGATTGTAGTAGTCACTTCATCACAACTCTCAGCACTTTAATGGCAGTTTGTTTGATCTTGAACAGCCTCAGCAAAGACAATGGAGTGTTCATCACGGAAGTTTTTACAGTTGTTTGGGTTGTATGTTAATCTCCTTGTGCCAGCCCGGACCCTGACAGCTCTGGGAAATTCATCATGCAAGAGGCCAACATCGCTGCTTTCCCCCAGATGGAGGAGGTTGTTGCAGTTTCAGTCAAGCATCCACACACGCCCTGACAGAAGAAGGGGGCAATGTTTCAATGTTTTTGTAAGGGAGCAGGCAGGGAGGACGAGCCAGCTCTGAGCATGAGGCCCCAGAGCTACCCTTGCCTGATCAGGGGTTGTGACTCTTCTGACCCTGATGGTGGCAAAGCGGTGGCTCCTTCAGGCTCCCTGTGGTGGGCTCTCTTTCCTTCTTGACCTTGTCACTGCAGAGAGTGGTGGGGAATTTTTCTGATGTAACATATTCAAGTTTTCTCATCCTGTCCTCCGCTTGCCATCCCAACAGGCTTTCCGGCATGCCTTGGATTAGCCTTAAGTTCTTGTGGTTTCTTGTTTCAGATTTTGGTCTGGCCATTTGTCATCCTGGTTCTGTTTCTCCTCTCTCTGTTCTTAGAATGACAGAACACAGGATCACCTCTTTGGATAAGATTATAAATGCTTCGCTGTCAAATTGCCAGTAAGGAGTCTCTGCCAAATTTATACTCTAAAATTCCCCATGCAGCAATTTAATTACATTATTTTGGATACAGCACCATAGCAGCTGCATTCATTTGATGAGGATTCATTATGGTTTATGGTGAAAACAATGGCAAATTAGCTCTGGTGTGCTTTGGAATTTGCTCTTTATTTAGTTTAGAATAGCCCAGTGTTAGTGATCATGACTCCCAAGCCCATTTGATCCTGCAGTCTGTGAGAAAGTGGGAAAGCTCTGACGAAAGTTTTTTTAAAATCAGATATATCTACACCTGTTTTTGTAGCTCAGCTGCTGTACTCCTGTTAGTTTGTGGTTAAAAGGGAATGACCAGACAGATCCATTTAACTATATTTCAAAGAATATTACAGGACTATTTCCAGTCATGTGTATAAATCAAAATAAATACATAAATACAAAATCCTCAGTCTTGCCCGTATTTTTCATTGATGAATCTTTTCTGCGGAAAAGTATTATATCCCTACCAGAAATCTAGTATGGGTTCTCAGGAAAATTGAAACCAAATGACTTCTACAACTACTTCCAAGCTCAAACTTCAGCCAGTTTTGTGAAATATTTGTTTATTTTTTTTTAACTCTCTTTTAATCCTCCTCTCTGGAGGATTTATAGTAAGGGAGTGACATGAAGCCTAACCATAGGGCAAAATACACAGCTAGGGTGGAACAACCTCCTAAGATCAAGTTTGTTCTCCTGCCACTATTCTAAATAAAAGCCTCAGCCTCACACTAGAAAATTTTGCCAGAATGCCGACATCATGTGAGGAGTATAACTTCTGCAGGTTATTTTTGCACTGAAAGAAGTCTTTCTATAGATATAGTTATAGTACCACTTTTGTATCTCTAGTTTATTTTGATTTATTTATTGATACTGGTCATTCTAATGGTAAAAAATAATTTTTGGCTACCTAAAAACACAAGGAAAAAGAAAGTTTCTGTTTTCAACTTTCTTTAAATTCTGTCACATTTGTACATCTTAACCAGTCCATGCTGATAAAGGGAACAAAGTTTAACAGAGCTGGACATTGAGAAGTTGCTGTACCCCCTTTTGTTATATCCTCTTAAGGGCTGTAGGTGAAATTGCTTCTCCTTCCTTAGGATAACGTTTAAAATTCATTCAATCACTTTCCTTCCTGCCCTAATCTGTCAGATCCTTTACTTCGTGCCAGAACCAGACTTAATCTGACCCATCATTGTATAATTTCAGCTTGCCAGACATCCAGGAAATTATTCACTTTTCTATGCAGAGTTGGTTTTTTTTTTTTTTTTTTTTTACTCTTGAGAGTTGGCATAGCTAGGGTGGGATTGAACAGGGCACAGGAGGAGGTAGGATGAACTGTGACAGGAAGGAGAAAATGGTGGTTGCATGGAAACCAGCCAGTAAATTGTTATAGCTGCTGGGAAATAGTATTTAAGGCACCTAATTTGTGCATCAGCATCTGGGGCAGCAGTCTTCCTAGAGTACACTTGGGCAGTTCATGGAGACTGCTGGGAGCCCGAAGAGGGAGAAAATGGACCAGACTCAGTGCTCCCACCTCAGGTGTGCCTGCACCACTGCACTGCTGGGGCTGCTGGCAGCCAGCAGAAAATGCAGGGGGAATCAGTTCACCAAAGGGTTGCACAACTACTGAAGCTGCTCCAGTGGGATGCTAGCAGCATGCAGAAAAGACAGGGAGAGCAACATAATCAGAAAGAACAATTTTTGGTGGCAGCAGCAGGCTTGTTAAATTTGTTCAGTTATCTCATAATATACCTTCAGTGCTAAGAGTATAAGTAAGAAAAATCCTAAATTGTCAATGATAAAAAAATAAATAAATAAATAAACAACCCAAACCCCAATAAATAATAGTTTAAAAATCCAATAAAATTTATTGATGCAATGTGGGATTGGTGGTCTCCCTGAGGTCAGAATTTGATATACACTATGAACGTAAAATAAAGCAAAATAGTAATAAAGCCAAATTTTAAAGACTGAACAGGACACCTTTTACACCCACTACCAAATGATACTGCTTCACAGCACTAGAAACAAATTACATGACTTCTGAATATTAAACAAGAATACTGAAATTGCGTATATGATGTGTTAGAAAATAAAACACCAAAGCTTCAAAACAATTCTCTTGTACCTGGCCCACCCGGTTTAAAACAGCTTTCCATTATGGAAGAACTGAGCTTCTCTGGGGTTTGTGACAGACTTTCCCTATGAATTCTTCTGTAGAAATAAGAAGAACTCAGAGCAGCCTTGACTCACACAGCTTCCAAGATCGGATATTTATTTGCCTAACCTTGCAGACCTCCTCGGGAAGGAAATGAGTTCCTCCAAGGAAAACACGTGACAGCAGATTCAGTCTGTTCTGCAAGCAGGAGTCATTCAATGAGGCGCTCCAGTCTTGAACCTCAGGGTGAACAGGGCTTCCTACCTTGCTCACAACATGTCAGAAAAGGCCCCAAACCAAACTACATGAACAAACAAGCATCCCCCTCTTTACCTTCTGTTGTTTTCTTCCTTGGAGTGACAGTTTCATTGCAAGCTATAATCAGAGTCATTACAAAACAAGCTCTCCCACATCTGAATTTGTAGCTTGTGACAATCATTTACCTGTAACACAACAATTTACTTGTACGCCTATACTGCAAACACTCAACTTTGTACACAATAGATGCAAAAACTAGACTAAAATAACATCTTAATTTATTCAAAAGTATTTTGATATTGTGCACATTAAAATCTGAAACCTTCACTGTTGAAATGCATTACTATGATATTTAATAGTAGAACTCCAAATTGGTTTTATTTGCTGGGGTTTTTTTTTTATTTTTCCTAAAGTGTAGTAGTGACTTATTGACAGAAAAATTACATTGCTTTCCAGTGAGAGTATGCTAAATGATTTAGGCAGAGCAAGAACCCATTTAAAACTACTCAAAATTCAGACTTTGTTTAAATGTTTTTCATTTTTTCAGAAAAATGTTTTAGTAGCTTATCATTCTCTTACCCAAACTCTTCTAACAAAAGATATTACCAGAAATTTATTAACCTATAAAGGTAATTTTACTCAGAGTAATTCACTGTGTGTTCAGACAAAGGTTTTCAACTAGTATAAATATGAACAAAGCTGGAAGTAATCAAGCAAATTAATGGGGTAAAAAAGGTCCGTCTGATAATATTCTTAGCCAAAAGAAATGCAGTAATTAATTGCATCCTGCCTGCATAAGAATTTCAGTGCATCCAAGTTCAGAAGCGTCCATCTACCTAATCTGAAAAGAAAGCTAATTCAGCAGAGGCAAAAAAAGCTCAAAACCCACAAAAAGGCTTCATGGCACTGCTCCTTTTGGTGGATTTGACTGGAAAGGTCAGTTTTTCCTCAAGAGTGATCATAAGAAATGCTCAAAAGAGGGTGAAAACATTTCTGTATGGCTAATGTAATGCCCTTTCCCCCACAAGCTTCAGCATATTTTTGATGTTGTAATCAAAGGTAGGGGAGAGAACAATGTTTGCCCATACTTATGGGGCACAGGCAAGAAAAGACTGAACAATCATATAAATCCACCCAAATTTTGCATGACCTCAGCAGGCACCTCATGGGTCCTTTTGACAAGTGGGCACCTCATTGACCCTTGGGCTGAAGAATGGCCTCAGTGCAGGAGCTCTCTCACGTGACAGATTTTTCAATGTAGTTGAAATGAGTTTTATTTTAAAATGAGGTCATTTGTAGCCCTCAGTGCCAGCCTTCCAACAGCAAACACTTACTCACAAAGCAAATGCAACTCACCCCTGCCAAGGTCCCTGTGCAGCACTGGCAGGGCTGGAGTGATCCCTGCCCCAGCAGCTACCTACACAGGGGGAGCAGGAGTGACCACACTGTCACAAGGAGATCCATGACTACTGGAAAAGCACAGGAGCTTTCACCACCAAGCATTCACTTCTCTCCATCTCTTATTTATTAGTACATATATTGTCCCCCTTTTATAGTTTACAGAATATAGTCCAGTTTGTTATATTGGGAAGGTTTTGGATTGAGAATTTTAAAAGTTTTTTTTTTAAACTACATTCAGATATAATTTGCAGTGTTTTAATATTTATTGAATTATTCTTTTGTAGGGATTTCTTGCATGCATGTATTCCAAGCCTTTGGACAAGAAAGAAAATGTTTTAAATACTTATTCAGATGAACTTTCATTCATACAGTGATCAGAATTTTCCCTTCTCTTCAGTAACTTATTATTAGGATAGATATTACTCAAATTCAGTTTGAATGAGTTATAATCTCCATATGCTGCTGTCTTAATTTGGAAATAAATTTTGCACACGCTGTCATTAGCTATAGCTTAATGAGTCTGCTTAATGCTTCTACCACAAGACACACATGTTGTGAACAGTTGCTCATCTTTAATCTCTTTCAAAGTTTGACAGTATCCAACAAATTAGTTTTTAGTCTCATTTCAGAATAGTCAGGATATCTCCAGAAATGGAGAGACAAGTTTCAAGGGGGGAAGGCTATGGAAATGTGGGAACCTATGGAAGTTCAAGCTGGTCTTAGAGCAAAGCACTGTGTGCTTACCAAGGGAATATTAAGCTGTATAAGCAACACAGCAACACATCTCCTTCTCTTTTACTTTCTCACAGGATGTTTTTATTTCTCCTGTAGTTAATGAAAGATAATGTGTTTTCTATTTTACTTTTGCTAATTTTAACTGTCAACCAGATCTATATGTAGAAAATTTCACTGACATTCAAACACATTACAAGCTTGAATGGGCATTATTATTCACAGGCAGCATGACATCTCAATCACCATGACCTGCATGGGGTAAACAGGAGAGTTTAACAAGTCTTATGTTTTGCTGTATATGTGTGGATAATTCAAAAGAAAAGAGAAAAGCTGAATTTTTTTTGCTGGGGTAGCAGTTCTTTTTTTCCTCTGCTTCAAATTAGCCATTGCCTTGCCCAGCTCTGATACTCTGAGTATATTGAGAAATCTTTCAATACTGTCTGCCATCAGAGATGTTCTAGCTAATTTGTAGTCAAATTGTCTTAACAGGCAGAAATAGAAGTTTAATAACTATAAAGGAAGTACTTAAAAATGTGCATGAATTACTGGTAGAATTACAGTAAACAACATTAAAAAAATGCTGTAGTTCTTGTGTTTTAGGCACGCCCCTGAACAAGAGGTATGTTAACAATCCCATCCTGATATAAGTCATGGGATGAAAGAGCTCTGCCTCCCAGACTCTCACTCCCATCCTTTCACTCAGCCTAAGAGCAGATTGATGTTCCCATCTTCATCTGTCCTGGTATTAGCAATGATTTATCACCACAACTGGAAAGCCTATGGTGAACAATGGTGAAAGAAATTATTAATGCAGTATGGCACTAAGAAGCAAAATGTATAACCTTTTTGATGCAATTACTGTTTATTGTAATGAGCTGATACATACTTTATATAAAAGATCTCATTGTACAATGATTTTGTTTTCTTTTTATTTGGAATAAACCTTCAAAAAAGACTTTGATATCAAACCCACAATTTCATTAAGAAATTGAAGCTGAAACACTTATGAGATAAAAGAGAATCTTTATTTCATAGAATATAAGAGATTCTCTCATATTTCAGAAAATTTTTTTTCCAAATTTAGAGTGTGTAGATTTCAGTCAATAGAGAGGGAGTACTGTTATAACAGTAACTAACATCAGTTTCAACATCAGAATTAATCTATTAGACTAGCACATAAGGCAGGACATAGAGCCAGAAACTGCAGTGGCACCACTTCTCTTAGATGAAGACAAGAATCCAGGCTTTTCAACATAAGGGCAAGGGAAGTTGAGGCTATTGTATTTCAAACCAAAATAGTTATATGAAATGAAATAGTAGTGCTTCCACTGACTAGTGAAACTAAGCAATATTAGTTTCAAACATTCTTTTAAAATTGGCCATTACATGCTGCAAACAGCTCACTTGAATATTACTGTGACCATATAAAATGTATGTAGCCACATGCTTGCTATTGTTCTAAGGATAGCTGGATGACTATCCCTTGAAGCTAGGATTACATCTCAAGCACTTGTTCAAGACCTTATATTATAGGACTTCTTGTTTTAATTGAGCCTTTGGAGATTACCATAGCAAAAATAAGCAAATTAATTTCTATACTTGATAGATGTGGTTGGCAGAGATGACAGTACAGGTAAACTGCCTAAAAGTTACTAATACCCACCGAGATTTTCTATTTTTTTTCTTTAAAAAATCCCTAAACTTTCATGTAAATCTGAAACTTTATATAGTATCTTATTCCATCAAATTATCCTTGACTTTCAAATTTTCAGCATTTGATTTCTGCAGCCAATCTTCTCTGGGCCACTGAAAGGTTATAGACAAAGGGTCTGGGGTAGTTTAGACCATTCTGAATATCACAACTAATTGAACAGATAAATAAGAAAGGAAAAAGCTAGACACACGCACTCTAGCTACTTTTCTCATCTATTGTGAATTTGATCTCTCTCATGATGTAAAATATAATTCTAGGATCATACTGCTACTTTACATTAATATGGCCAACATACTGTAAGGAAGCTAAAATTGCAAAGTTTCAAAAAATAAGACTGAGACTATGTTTAGACAGGAAATTTTCAATTTCCAAGAAATGCAAAGTTTGTGAGAATGGAAAAACACCCAGACCACAACACCCTCTTGATTTCGGTTGAATTGACAGAACTTTGTTCATGTAATAAACATAAAAATATAAATAACCCAAAAATCCTGGAAGCGTGATAGTTCATAATTGAGATGAACAGGGGAAAACATTTCTGCATAACCATATACCTGTCTGTGGACTCATTGCTTTTGTCTTTGTCTAACCCTCTCTGATTTCAGTGGTCAGAATCTCAGGGAGCTCTTTTGGAGAAGTCACAGTGCATGCGCAAACACAGGTGGGAGACACAGCAAGAGACACAGAATTGTCTAAATTTTGAAGTGCAGTTCTAGCTACTACAAAGAGTCACATCTTGGCAACTGGGAACAGCTGAAAAAGGATTAGTCATCTTTAATGGAGGGGATCTGTAAGGTACAAAAGTAACCCAAAGGCCCAGTCTTTCAAACACCTTTGCCTGAGGCACTGAAATAACCCTGTAGATAGATGTGCCCCTTCCATCCTTGTAAGCTGAGATATTGCATAGGACCAACATGCCACACAAAGGAGAAATATATAATAAAGTAGCACTTCCACTCCAGCCTGTAAAAATTAAAGAAGAAAATGCTATCATAAAAATCATTCCTGCTGGCACCATCAAGGCCCATCATCAAGAAAGTCAGTGATATATTACATGTTTATTAGCTAACCAAGATATTCTAAGCATTCAATTGGTGAAAACAATGTATTTTCAACTAAGCATTTGATCTGTGAAAGGGTAAATATTCTTACACCTTCTGAAATATGTGCTTTCAGAAGGTGTAAGAATAACTTAGTATAGTCACACTATGATAAAATTAACTTTTTCTTTGTTCCTGCTTCAATTTGCACTGACTTGAGACAACTGGAAAATAGATTTGTGAGAGCAGCATTATAAATGAGATAAGAAAGCTGTGAAAGGCAGGAATCCCCTTGCCTCAAGTTCTTGATGTGGGCACTCTCAAGGGCAAAAATATTCTCTCAGCAAAAGAAAACACTTCTTGCTTGGACAGCCAAGGGACGCCCACAGAGACAGGGGTCTGGATGACTTGTTTCGGGGAGAGGTAAATACAGGTGGGAGAGAAAGGGAACATACAGTCTTACCACCCATATCAGGCTTTGAGTCCAAAGAGTGCTTTAGCAACCCAACAGGACTTTCCAGTCCATGACCTTCTGCAGGAGTTTCCCTTGCCGTGGACTGCTCAGGCTTTCCAAATTAGGCACCATTTCTATTTGTTATCAACCCTATAACAAGGTTCCCAATGCTAAAGACACATACAAATATTGTTGTTTTGATAGAAAGTGTACATTTTACTGAAGAAAGAAGGCTGAGGTAAAACGTAACAGATATACAGTTGTAAAGGCCAAAATTGGAAGGAGTATACTGGGATCAGTTGCTAAATTTGTGTGTGTTTTAAGGCCAGAAAAAGCAAAAATAAAAGAGGTGGTGGAAATTATTCAACATAAGATGGAGAACTAAAGCATTTTAGTTCTCAATCTCCATCTCATGCTCCTACAATTGTGTGTTATTACTGGTCAGAGTTAAAATAATTCGGGTTTCTCTTCACGGAGAAATTTAACATAATAAATTAAATCTTGGAAAAAATCCGAATAATGAGTATTCTGAAGTGCTTCTTGGGAAACATTTACATCCAGATTTTGTAGTAGGGTTTTTTTCCCATTCAAAGTCTATTATTAACAACCTTTATATTTATCTGAATAGGTATTTGCTGCCATACTATTTTAAAAAATATTTTCATTCAAATGAGGTTATGCTTTAAAATAAATTCAGAACTTAGGTATAGACCTACACGTTTATACCCTTCACACACGTCCCAATACCACTGAAGACTGTGTGCTTTAACCTACTGTCCACATTGAATAGTTTTAACCTTACACTCCCAACTATCTTTATCATTCCCTGGTAAAGCACTAAAACAATTTACTGACTCATTTTATTTATCAGCTATAACAAAATGCACTGTTATGCTAAAACCGATAAACATTCTCCTTTTGAAGACTGTTTGTTACTTTTCCTGTTTCCAACACCACCTTTGTTACTCTGCTTGGCAGACTGCATTTTCTAAACCTGTGTCCAGTGTTCTAGAACAGTTTGTTGCTTCATCTTTATACTTATCTACTTGTTCAACACCCACACTTATCACTTTATTATTTGGTGTTTCTACATAACTCCTCATTCCAAGGAAGTCTCTGCTGTGGATTATATTCCACCAACAACATTCAAGCATTGTACTATCTAAGAACAATGATGGGTCAGGCAAGAGGTTGGTACAAAACACAAGTTTAGAGCTTGAATATGGATTTGAAGTCTGTTGTCTAAACAGTTTAGACCAAAATAATGAAAAACTATGACAGTATATTCTACTTAACTTCTAGTCCGGCTTCTCTGGAGACCAGAGTCACAAGAACAAAGATAATAATGCAGTACTATTCACAATTTTGTTTAATTCTTTTGTTCTTCCTGAATAGATTAGACCTTCAACGCCATCCGTTACACTAAAATTGAAAGAAATAAGTAGTATGTGAAAGACTTGCCAACTATCAAATTTGTGAAATTAAGTTTTAAAACCCTGTGATTTATATTATTTAAGGGAACTTTGGCAGATAAAATCCCCTAATCTCATAGTACTATTGTACTATGTACTATGCACATAGAACTATTGTAAAATCATAGTTTATTATCCACAGTCATATACATGAAGAACTTCAAAATGTGTCTACAATAGTAAACACATACACATGAAAGCCTCCCCCCGTGAAAGACTAATTTTGGTATTCTGTATTCATTCTGTCAGTTATCCTTCTAAAGTCGGAAAAGAAATACCAAATGGAGGAAACAAATAATGCAGGTAACACTGAACTAAGTAGAGAATTTTCTAACGTCTCCATTAATAATTATACTTCAATGTAATAAAATTAGTGTAGATGGAAAACCATTGTAGTAATCCTCTTCATGCAACAACTTTGTATTTCTGGGTCTTTGCAAATACTGAAACATAGCAAGCTATTTATATTTTTGCATCTATTTCTGGGATAAATAATTAAGTAATATCAAATAATATTCCATAATAATAACTGTGATTATTCATTTTAATTTCATATAAAATTTATATGCTGAAATATCTATCAAGCAGTATCTAATCTAATAATGATATGATGATAATATCAAGCTGCATCTAATCTAATAATAATGAAGTCCATGAGCTCTACACTTTGACAGGTTGGATATGATGTTCTAACTATATGTTAAACTTGCAGAACTGGCACTACTCTCAATCTGTTAAGAACAATGTAAAGAAAGGTTCCACTTATACCAATGTTTAATAACACCTATCACTATTACACTGACATACTGTATCTTTATATATTGATACTGAATTGATTTTTATTTTTTTGTTTTCATATGTTCCCTATATTCTTTACATATATTTTTGTAGCTCTGTAGCGAATTATTGTACTCATAGCTAGTGCTTTACCTACTCTATCAGACAGAAAGACAAAATAAATTCTCCAATGGCTCCAAGATTTGGGGGTCTAAGTACAGATTGTCTGTGAAGCTGACGTTGAAACCAGCTCTCTGAGACATATTTTCATCAACAAAGTTCAGTTCCTATCTAAGGTTGGGGGGAATTCATAAAAGAGTAGAACCAGGGAAGAATTACTTCATCACTTATGTCTCTAATTGGGGATTCTTGTCAGTTATGCTAATTTGCTAAACACATAAAAATTGTATGCTCTCTATGTTATGTGCATCTTCAGTGCTTTCCATCTAGCGAGTTGTACACCTAAGGATCTACAGATCCTTAAAAAGGTAATCCCTTTTTATCTCCTAACTGCGTCTGGCTTGTGATTTTAGGACAAGCAAAAAGGCATCAATATCAGTTGGATTTTATTAAAATATCTCACATTAAATACAAAGTTAAGGGTATGCAGAGAAACTATAAACTCAGATATGAAAATATTCAGCTACAAAAAGGATATATGCACAGAATTGTAAAAATAAGCAACAAGTAAATCTATTAATGTAGAGTTTATATAAATATATGATTGAACATTTGACTATGATTATACTTTTCCTGACCTGCACATATATGAAGCTGTACATTTTTACTTAAAACACAGGCACATGTGTGTTTCTTCAAAGTCAAGATTATAGCTATTTCATAAGCTAGACATTACTGAAAATTACCCATATTTCTATGTCAGACGTATCTACATAGGCATAAATACCAACATATTGTATTATGCAGTTTTAGTATTGGTCTTATATACTGACACAAGCACTGCAAATACAGGCATAGGATGTATACAGACACATATTAACATATATGTGCATAATGTATTTATATGAAAGTCCAGAAAGCAGTGTTCCTGGATTATCTAGCCTACTGTTTGTAGGAATACATATTTTTAAATTCTGGATTCTTATAATATCACTATATCAGTTAATTATCAAGCTGACATTACAAAATAATGCCATATAAAAATAGTTGGAAAGCTTCCACACATTTTGCCAGAATCTTTGCAAAGTTATTTAAAAAGGAAAAGTTTTTTTTTAATCTATAATGTGTATATAGCAGGGAAGCAGACGTATTTTTGGATTCTATTTGTAGTAGCTGTGGACTTGACAAAGTCTGCTACCTTTATACAGTTAAAGGTTTAGAAAAGATAAATTCATTTCTCCCTATGTGGAAACAATTCCTATTCCTTTAATATTTGTGAGAAGTTGAACTTACACACACAACAGAAAAAGTAATCCTCGCAGCCTGCACCAACAGAGTAGGAAAAACAAATGTGTATGGATTCTACCACTAAAACTAGATGGAAACCAGACAAACAAGAAGCTCTTTTTGTTTCTGGAATTGATGAGTGCTATTCAGAGAGCTGTCTTGCTTAATAAACATGCCCAAACAACTCAGCATTAATAAATTTCAAACAACAAAAAAAAAAAAAGGTGAACCAAAGCTAAGCTACAACAGCTTGATTCAGCAAAAGATCTTTTTTTTGACCAAGAATTAGAAAAATTGTGCCAAAACTATTTTTTTTTGGCAAGAAGATCTATATTAGAGGCTAAATTCTAAGTAAATATGAAGACAAGTAAAAAAAATTAGCTTCAATGATGCTATGGTGGCTTTACACCGTTTCAAAATACATTTTACTATCTTTCTCTTTTGTTATACCTCTTCATGGCTCTTTGCTAATATTAAACGAGTGATATATTTCCATCCACACATTATAACTTTGTTCCTCCTCAAATATTCTCTATTGTTAAAATAAATCTAATTTTACTGGGTTTTCCCTCATGTTCATGCGTTTAAATATATCTATCAAACAATGGTAATTTTTTTTTCTGAAATAAAAAAAATAACGTATGTTTAAATTGTCATTTTCTTGTTATTGCAAGAAGACAAAAAGTGAAAAAACAATATCAAAAGTAATCAGCCATAAATATTTTCTTTGAGGTAATATGGTGTGGTAAGCACAGGTATTTATTCTTTCTATATTTAAAACCTTGATTGCTTTCGCTGCTAAAAATTATTTTTATCACAATTTTGATCACCACATCATAAATCCAGTATACTACCAATATATTTCCTGTTCTCTGTTTTGGTCATGGTTTATTGCTTTTTCCATTACTAATATGTGTTTGATCAATTTCAAAAAGAAAAATAAAAACTGAAATGCATCAATGAATACTACACCAACAGTGAGCATGAAGGTGGTATCACGGTTGTGCAGCTAAGCAAGAAAGGATTGCTCCTGAAGGAAAACCATCACCCTCAAACTCCTCTGCCCCAGCACAAGTTGAGAAATAGAAGCACCTCTCAGTGATGGAGATATAGTTGCCAAAGGAAAGCACTTACTCATTTTGAGATGTCCACAATTGTTACACTCACTGTTAAACACACTTCAGTGTAGAAGCCTCTGCTGGACAAGTGTACAGAGCTCCTAATTAAGGAGTTTCATTTTTGCCACAAAAGGGGCTAGATTGCAATGGCATCTTGTGTCCTATGCTTGATGAGGGGTGAGATATCATTTAAACCACTACCAACACCACTGTAAAAAATTATTAAATTAATTAATTATTAAATAAAAAAGTTATTAGCATAGCTTAATGCCCAGAAAAAAACCAGTTGCTGTTAGTATCAATAGCGTGTTGATTTAAAAACAAAGAGTCACCTTAAGTGGTTTAGCTTTTCTTTTTGAGAGACAACATTAACCACATATCTTTTAACTGATCCACCATGCTTTTGGCTATATCATTCTTTAAGAATTTTTTTAAAAGATTGGGGTAGCCTATATATCAAACCCCATTATACCAAAAAGCCACAGCAGCAATATAGAAAGAAACAACCTGTTTTCTCATGGGGGGATCTTCTAATCTATTTCAGTATTTAATTTGACAGTGGTGTGTGCACATTACCTGCAAGTAAATAAAGACCATCTGCAATTTCATGCCTAATATTGTGTTAGAGAAAGACCAGTGATCAGGAGATCATATCACCCTTAAGAAAGGAAGAGGAAGAGGCCTGAATGTGAAAATGGAACTTGAAATTTTTGACCATCAGCTATCAAATGCGGGTGGAACTGGTATCATTCCTTTATTTCTCAGGGATAAATGCCTATCTACAGAACTGAAAATCTCATTTTCTAAGACTGATTTGTAAACCAGAACTAATTGCTATGATGGGAGAGGTAATGAGGAAAAGGAAGACATTACTTCCAGATTACCTTCTTGTGTACAGAGAAGGGATGATGGATCTCATGGAAACCACTTGGACTAATGTTTGTGGACCAGAGCATAAATGTGTTGGTTGTATATGTGGCACAACTGGCATGACTGATGTCATCGCTGGCATTAGCAACATGAAATTAGCTGCTTCATGACTAAGATGATAGGAACACGATTTCACATAGGCTAATAACTGTGTGTGTAAAGGTCTTTTATAGAGTTTGGATATAAAGAAATTCTGCATCTCAAAAAATCATACAAATAATATAAATAATGCTAGGAGTTCTATTCTGAGGCAAGAGTTATTTGGCTCAAGTCTTTTAAATTAGTACTTCAATTAGTCTTCGAGGCACGTTTAGAACCTTAGTTGGCTTACTTTTAGGTTAGCTAAACTGGGTGACATCCAATATAGATGTTACTTTTCTATTTGAGATACACCTTCAGAACTTGCTTAGTTATCTTTGCACAGAAAAGACAAAGATCATGCAAAAAATACACTCATTTTCTTCCTATTGATAGTATTGAGTCAAAGATCACAAGGGAGAAGACAGGCCTTTTAAAGTCTACTTTCAAGATGTGCATTAGGTATGTACACCAACACCAAGAAATGCTTACTACTTTTTTTTTACATCATCAAAAATATGCTCATCCAGTATTAAGTGTTGAAGGTTTTTCACGTTAAGTACTATATTCCTACTGGTATAAAGTTGGTAATCAATACATTGTTATGTCACTAAATAGTAGCACCTGTTAAAGATGTAAACCCACTGGATTAGTAAAAAGCACAGTAAATCCAGGCAGATATTCACCTTTATGGCCTACGCTAACGTTGTCGTCAACAAAGCTATTAAAATAACAAATTAGTTCTAAAAAAAGGAAAAAAATAACAACTCTCGTTAATAAAAAAGTCTTTAAGAGATGAAAGAAAGTTATCAGGTTTAGGAAGTGTTTTTCATTATATTAATATAATCATAGAATATGATGTCCATGTTTGCGTAACATAGAGGCGCAAAGCAGATTTCACCAGCGAGCACCTAAAGTTATTGTAGGCACACTCTTTAATCTGAAAGTATGTGGTATTAAGTATTAAGTTAGTTAAACGTATAATTCAGTTGCCTTTCCATGTTCAAAATTGTGTGTGGGAAGGCTGACAGTTAAACCTTGCTCTCCATGCTTGTGATTTCTGGATTGTAGTCCGTGTTCAAAAACTGCAACCACACCTGCACACGGGCACATGCAGACCATCCAGAGGGAGGGTGGAGGAAAGTGCAGGATGCCTAATTCCTGCCTGGGTTCTGCAGAGCACAGGAATCAGCATGAGAGGAACTTACACCCAGGTGGGTGTGAGGTCACCTGCCTTGGCCTCAATGTTCAGCAGGAGCTCTGCTTCTCTTGGCAGCCTGGAGAGCCTTCAGAGCACCCTGAGACCTGACTGCCCACTGCTGCCTCGCCCAGGATGTCCTGTGCAGGGCCAGGCTGCAGAAACCTCCAAGCTACCTGGCAGGAGATGTGCCAGAAGCTTGCTGAACTGTGGGAATGCTGCAAGAAGATCAGAAGCAATCTTGGCTTTGTATCTAGGATCGCACTGCCTGCGAACCTGGTGGGAGGCAGCACGGGAAAAGCAGAGCCGGCTTTCGGCTTCCCTGGCTGGATGGGCAGCTGGCATCCCTAAAGCCAGCACAAATAAATGCATCTCCTGTTAGTGGTGATGTGAAGGGCTTTTCACAATGAAAGCAACATAATGAAAAATAATCAACACCGAGTGTATGCAAAGAATACAATGACATTTCAATCAGCGTCTGTGTATGTGTAGTCAGCGCTAAACCTTACCAGCTGCAGGTAAATAAGAAAATTCACCTAAACAGCACTTTATACTGCATATTCCTTATAATAGCTTTAGAGAAACCCAAACACTGGTGAGGAATTTTTTCTTAAGTAAAACCTTTTACATAGTGAACAAACATACATACAGATCTGTACAAGTATCGCATATGATTAGAGATCGTATATCTACCTTTCCCAACCACTGCTGGAATAAGGACTTTAGCATGCAACCACAGGGTATTTTCCTTCCCAACCACACACTGTTTGGCTAAAAAACTGATAGGTAACACTGACCTTTAGCTTGTCATAGCGGTCACTTAAAGCTGCCACCTGATGGTCACGGTGTCGCCCGACCAGTTTACACAAGGCACAAATTAACTGGTCATCAGTCACACAGTACATGTTAACTTTCTCATCCTCATGCTCCAAGCACATTAATCCCCTGATGTGAGAGTCTGGGATAGGCTCGATGAGCCGGTGGCCGGTGAATGGCTTCTTATTGGGGTGCGTGGCTTTCAGGCACTCCTCGCAGTAGGACACCTCGCAGGTAACGCAGGTTTTCACCGCCTCCTGGGCAGGGTCCTGGTCGCAGAACTGGCAGAGCACCTTCTCGCAGGACGACATGCTGTTGTTATCGAACGCCCGCTCCCGGCGGGTCTCGCTGGGGGAATTGGGCCCACTGACCGAGGCTTTCTGAAACCTGTCGATGATGTTCTGCAGGGTGACGTTGCGCTTGAGCCCGTCTAGACCGCGCTGGCTGAGGGTGATGACATAGCGGCAGGTCGGGCACTGGAAGGCGGTGATAGACTCCACCGGCTCGTTGGTGGCGCAGTGGGAGACCAGGATGCGATGCGCGCAGTTGAAGCAGAGGCTGTGAGCGCAAGGCAGCAGCAGCGGGTCTTCAAACAGCTCCAGACAGATAGGGCAGGTCAGTTCTGACTCCAGTGTTTCCATCTTCAGGCAAAGCTTTCCTGTGGCGTCAGCGAAATCCAGGGAAGCTGATCAGCTATCTGGAAACACATGTAAAATTCGATTAGGCAAGAGAAAACATGAGGGGTCAGCCATGGGGGGTTGTCAACTTTCGCCACTGCTCCCTGGTCTATCAACCCACCACGCCGGGCGGGAGAGCATTCAAAAGTTTTGAACCTGCACATACACACATCAAGGTATTTAAACTGTTTTATTACTCCCCTCTCTGTTCACTTAAGAATAAAAAACCCCAAACGTTCTTCATTTTTTTTCTCTTTTCCTTTCTCTTTTATGCGATCAAGAAAAACAGCAGATGTTTCTGTGCATTATTAAAACCCAAAATGATGAACTTCAAACAGCCTATTACAGCAAAATTAGATTTCTTTTGCAGATGCTGCTTTTGGCTTCACTCATCTATTAATAAAACTTAAACAAAAAATCCTTCAACTTTGTATGGCATTGTGCAAGGATTAGTTCAAAGTATTATAACTGATAAATTTAAAATCTCTATTAGCATTAAAAGAGTTATTCAGATTGAAAATTTCACTTGCTAATATAGTAATAGCACAGCATTTAGAGTGCATGTCTGTGTTTATTTGTGCAAATATACCTATGTATGGCTATAAACACAAGGAATGTTTCTAGCATGTGATATCCTACATATATGTATGATATATATAATATACTGATATACTCTTATGTATTTCAAGAACACGTGCAGCTGTATTTATGTGCACCTATATTTTTTTGCATACATACATTTATACATATGCCAAATAAGTATATCACATACATGTTTGTAGTAAGATTAATATAGCCACGGGACTACACAATGTTGTAACTGAAATGCCTAAATGAAGATGAATTAGGTAGATGCCAAACAGTAGTTTAGCCAAAATTAGTGATGTTCCCAAACTCTAATAGAAGAAAAGCCTCTGGACAGTTAGATAGTGAAATGTGTGATTTGCCTAGGAGGAGTTTAAGTATCCACTTTTGTATGACTACTCTCTACTGCTAAAACATACGAACTATGGCTTGCTTTAATGACCTTATTAAACCCCTGAAGTGGATTTGGACTAGAATCAACGATTTTTGAATGGAGGGCATGGGATTTTCCTGGAGAAGGCAGCAGTACACCCCCATCAGAGATCAACTGAAACTTCATTTTGCTTCTTTCCCTGCGCTCAGTGTTACAGAGAATGGTTTTGAAAGAGTCGCCCTACGCGACTCTCCCTGCCTAAGCTCCCGTCAAGGGCCCGTCACTGCTGCAAGCAGACAGGTCAGTGAAGCAGAAGCAAAAGCTATGCTTCACACTCACAGAGCTGTACCTCTTCACAGTACAATCTATTTAAGCTTTGTTGCTCATAACTGAGGATGGCTTCAGATGGCACAGCTGCATAGTCTTTACACTGTAAAGTCATTGTTCAGTTGTGTGAACTCTTGACTCCTCCCCTGGTCAGGGAAAAAGACAGAAGGACAAGAATCCCCCACAAACAAACCTTGATTCATTAAGGGTGAGAAAAGCTCAGGGCTCATTAGCAGCCTTGGGAACCAAGCATGTTTGAATCTTCTGTGCTTCATGACAATTAGTGTGGGGAGCGTGGTGGCAGTGACAGGAATGCTACCTATAACCCCAACACGAACCAAAGCAGAAAGGAAAGTTCAGCAAACAGAGGAAAGGTTCAGACTTCACCATTGGTATTTAGCCCTCCTTGCTGTGTGGGAAGAGCAGCAAGGCGTCTGCTCCAGATGTATGCCTAGAAATGAGGATACTTTGCCTCTTTCCACTAATGTGTCCCATTATTCTGCCAAGAAATCTGAGCATTTAAAAAATGCACGGACCCCATCACAAAATTTGCTTTCCTGTATCTTCCATGATGCTGATCTTTTTTGAAATAAAGTTCAGTTTGCCAAAGACTAATTCATTTATAGCTATCCATCAGCTGCCATAATTGCACGGTGCATCTGGTCAAAATTAAACGTCTGGAAATTTAATATAAGCAGGAAGACAACTCCCCTCTCAGCCATAGCCATACAGCATAGAAGAGATTAAAGCCTTTTCTGCAAATAAAGACCAGTTTGTCTTCCCTCCTCTTCACTCTCTGTCTCACAGAAGTCCCAGAAGATCAAAATCTCATTCACATTGTTTGAATCCCTTCCACACCACAAGCTGTCTAGCTCATCATCCCCTTATCCTGCAGGCTGAATGCTGTACTGGAAAAGGGAGAAGGGGATTTGGGTTTGGCAGGAGACAATGTTTAAAAAGACAAACTAATCATTGCTCATCTATTGGCAGCCCTGTGAAAACCTGCCATCCTTTAAGGTTTGTTTCTTAGGACCATGTTCAGAATACAGGGCTTTCTTCTATGCTAAGCTTTCTGTACAAAATTCCTTCTGCTCCTCCATGTGCCAAACAGTTTTACTCATTCTGTTTCCCTCTTAAAGAATTTTTTTAAACAAAGGCTCTCTTATGGTACTCATATAAAAGAGAGGTATACATAAACAGCTAGAAGCAGCAAAAAAACATTTGCATCACTGCCTCATAGAAGAATGTTTGGATCACCATCGGGGCTCTACCCAAATAGCACCATCTCAATTGGTGACTAACTCTAATCTATCTGACCTGAATGAGCAGCAGCTGAGCCTTAACTAATGTTATTCAGTATGAGCAAGGGTGCCAAAATCTGATCTCAGACTGTAAACGTCTTGGAATAAGAACCTATCTTCCAAGGTAAACAAAGCTGAGAACACTGATAGAAACCAAAAAAATTACATTTCCCTGTTTTCTTTTGCATTGCAAATAAGTCAAAACACACCACATCTAGGACTGAATAATGAATCCTTTGAGAGCCTCACCAAAGATGGGCTGCATTTTCTGGACAATCAGATCATTACTTTAACCCACTGCAATTCTGCTTTTACATATAAGTAGGTGCCTAAAGCACAGATCAGTGTGCTGATGATCCAGCTACAAAATCTTTCAAACTCACTGGCACTTGCCTTAAGGTTTTATATTGAGTTTGGGTTTTTCTTTTTTTTTCCTTGAGAATGGTAGAGAATCCATAATCCATAGCTACAGAAAACTGGAAGATTAGGCAGAAACACAATATGCACGGTTTCTATATGCATAGGGTTGTATTCCATATTCAACCTAGCTCAAAAATTCAAAGGCATATTGCCTCCAGACACAGAAAGGAGTGAAGGAACATCAAGTACACAATTTTCTATTTGCAAAAACATTAAATTACTGGCAGAAAATTATATTAATACCAAAATATCATTGAAATGACAAGTATTATTTTTCTACCCACAGGAGATACTTTTAATAGCAGATATCAAAATAGAAGTGATTGTCAAAACAAATGTTATTTAAACAACAAAAATATACTTAAATAACTTTGAATTTGTGACATCTCCCTGAGCACATAATGATTAGTTGTGCAGTATGTTGTAAACATGCACTAAATTAAATCCCAACTTCAATCTAGTTCATTGCAAGACTTCTATTAACACTAGTGGAATTAGCATCTCTGTACCTTTCTTACAAATATGACATATATTGTAGGTGCCATTAACACCTTCAATTGCCAAGACATAGCCCAGCAGCAACCGTGGGATAACTTCTGAGATGACAGATTTAGGAAAGGAAAGAAAATTACTGCAGAGAAGCAGAGAAGGAGTGAGCATTTGTGAGAGAAACAGCTCTGCAGACAACAGGGACAGTGATTAAGGAGAGGGAGGAGGTGCTCCCTGTGCAGATTTCCCTGCAACCTGAAAGGAGTAAGACAAATGTGTCTTTACAAACAGATAGTGTGAATCTTCTTGTAGATAGGGCCCAGAAACTTGTAGGTAGGGAAGTGACATGAAAAACCATGAGTTTCAGAAAATGTTACTAATTGACATGGACTGCTGCTCAGCCAAGGTCTTGCTAAATTTCTGAACTTTGAGAAGAACAAAGACCTAATAGAGCTATGTTATACAAAGGATTTTTTTTATGTTTGTGCATGCAGATTAAAGGGGACATATAATAGGTGAATTGGAAAGTCTGTACCTTCCAAGTGTCTTGGCCAATAGGGCAAGGGAGAGCATGGTGTGGCCAGGAAAATTGGGATGAAAAGGAGGCTGTGTCCTCCAACAGTCTGAGAGACCCCATGGAGAAATTCCCTATGGCCTCTCCCTTTGTTCATAAATAAAGTTACAGGACTCCTCTATCTCCTTTCTGGACACAAACCTTTGGTGACATGAATTTTTCTGTACAAACCCATGGTGAAGACCGTGGTGAAGCAGACGGCCCACCTGCAGCCTGCGGAGGTTCATGGTGGGGCAGAGATCCACCTGCAGGCCTTGCAGGACTGCACACCACAGCAAGTGAATGCCAAAAGCAGTCTGTGGCGCCATGGGAAGCCCATGCTGGAGCAGATTCCTGAATTTGTGACCTGTGAGGGAAGCGTGTTGGAACAGCCTGTTTCTGGAGGACTGCACAGTGTTGAAGGCACCCACACTGGAGAGTTTGGGAAGAACTACACTCTGTAAGAAGGAGTCATGTAAAAGCTCTTGTAGGAATTACTGTCTCACATCAGAGTGGGGGAAGAGTATGAGGAGTCCTCCATCCAAGGATGAAGCAGTGGCAGAAAGAACGTGTACTGACTGCAACCTCCATTCCTCATCTCCCACTGCTGCTAGGGAGAACAAAGCAGAAAATTAGAAGTGAAATCAAGCCTGGGAAGACGGGGTGGAGGAGAAGGTATTTTATTTCTCATTACCTGATTCTGATTTGATTGGTAAAAAGTTAAATTAATTTTCCCAAGTCAACTCTGTTTTGCCTATGACAGTAACTGTTGAGTGATCTCTTCAAGATAGATGGATCCTTGACCCATCAGCCTTTCATTATATTTATTTTCCCTTGCTCAGCTGAGGAGGGGAGTAACAGAGCAGCTTTGGTCAGCACTTGGCACCCAGCCACTGTCAACTCACCACAAGTATAAAACTACACTTATAAATTAATGTGTCAAAAGTTCTAGTGTATTAGTGTTTTGAGATCACTTTCGATCAGTAAAACACTATAGAATTCTCCCCACATTTATTCTCTGAATAAATCCTAGCTATTACAATTAAGTTAGCAGGCAATGTTTTAGCATGCCACTCAGTGTCTCTTGCTCTTATATTCCAGCTGGTCCTAAAACCTTCAAGACAAGTGAGAACAGAATCTACCAGAAGTGGAAAAGCAATGGAAAACAATGTCCTATAAAACTTCACTTTCCACTATTGAAAAGGTGGAGCTCATGGCATGAATTAAAGCTATTTCATTTCAATTGCAGTGAACTCAGTCCCACTGTAGGAGGAAGAAGCTGCTGGCCATTCTAGAAATTTTAAGCGTCTTACTAAAAAATACCACTGGGCAAAAGAATTGGACTTGTGACGTGTTCCAAAATTCCTTGAAAATCCTCCTTGGTAAAATCACAGTTTGCAGTGGTGTGGTGAATGACAGCCAAAATACACCTAAGCAGGCTTGAATAGCATTTTTCTAGTCATGTTTTCTAACAACTTCCTGTGTTAAGACTGCTATGGAAAGGCTGCTACAGTAAGGCCATTTCACTCCTGGTCCTTCAAACTCATATACAGAATGAATACAAGACCACTGGCTAATTTAAAGATTGAAGAGCTGAATATTATATATTTTTGTTGAAAACGCTTGGCAACTTTTTTATATAGAAAATAAAATGTATTAAACTGCTGTTACATGAATATGAAAAGAAATGGAATACAAAAGGTAAGTATGAAATGCAATAAAATGAGTTGTGCATGCATAGGTGTGTCCATACATGTATGTATCCTAGGTTTATAGTATAAGGGGAATTGCAATCAGCATCCACACTATTCCTGAGTAATCTATGGAAGGCTTAAGCAGGTTACTACCACAATACAGAGCTGTAGTTTTCAAAATCGCAACGTTTTTCTGTTAAGTGCACAGTAAAAGTAACATTTTTAATTTTTGTTCTTGTGATAAACCTGCTACAGGCTATTAAAAAACCCCTCAGCTTTCTTCAGTCAACAGTGAAAAATAAAAAGGAAATACGATTCCTTTTCGCCATTTTCTATCATTTTCTAGGATATACACAAAATTGTTTGGGGAACAACTTCTCTTTCCAACAAATGAATGTGATTGTTCCACAGCCCATTCAATCAGCATTTCAAATGGGATCAAACTGATGAACTCCTGCATAGCCCAGGTGATCCCTACTCCATTACGGGTTTTACCTTCTGCAGCACAGGTATTGAAGCTTGTGAATACTCATGATGTTAGCAATTGCCAACAGCACAGCTAGTGGAGTTATTAATGTAAATAATGAAATTTGTGTGAGTAGTGCAAAAAGAACTAATAATCCAACATGATTTTTTTTTTTTTAAGAAATGTTTAGTGGAAACTTCTATAGCAGTAAAGAAAGCAAGCTGCACACACCCTGAAGCAAGCAAATACTTGTTTTTCCACTGGCTTTTATCAAAGCAGTGAAAATTAATGAATATTCAAAAGATAGGGTCTGTTCAACAGCTCCTGATATGCAAAAACAAACAGCATGAAAGAAAATTACTAGTTCATCCTATTCATGCATTTTCATTGACAGAAGAATGATCATCTGCCTTGTCTAGAAGTTACATGCAGTCTTTCCATAATGTTGAGATAATTGTTTGCAACATTTAAATGATATCAATACAGCAAAAGCACGCCTGCTATGCTGTTTGCAGTGTTACAAAGCCTTGACAACATCCCTTTCTGGTTGGAACATATGCTAGTAGGAGTATATATTTTCAAAAAGATGAATCCTGTTATGTTATTCAGTGAGACAAGAGTACCTCACTGAATTAAGGTTTTTGGCACAACATCACATATTCCTTCTCAAGGGAGATAAAAAAATAACTAAGGCTCAAAAACTAACAGACTAGAAAAAAAAAGCCTTGTCCTGTAAATCCCAAAGCAATCAATAAATTGCTGATTTAATATTATATATAATAATATATTAGGTTCAATATTACACATGCACACAAACCTATACTACTATACACTTGGAATGCTTTTTGGTCTTGACTCTTTATGTTTTTGCAACTCCTATAGCTTTACATTCTTTAGATACAGGATTTAATATTTCCTCAGAATTCTTCAGGGGAAGGAAAGCAATGAATTGTTTAATCTTTAGCACATGTGACCTCCAATTAAATTTATGGTTGAAGGTCTGTTCCAAAAACTTCCTCAACTAAATTTGCACTCTTCATTTGAGAAAATGGTATTTATTCTGTGGTACATCATAGCTATATAGGAACAAATATCAAGTTCACATCATGGTCTGATACTGGGAGTATGGAAAACAACAGCTGGAGCAATGTCAAAAACTTACCAAAGGGGACAAATTGCTATGTACCACACCATTCTTTTTTCCTCACTTATTTCAAGCTAAGAGCTTCCTCGTTTTAGATGCCACTCCACAATAAAAGGAAGGTAAAATAATTTTATCCACCCAAACCCACTAGTATTTATAAGGCTTTGGTTGCATGGTAGAGCTGGAAATGTCCCACATTTCCCCAGCTTATGTAATGCCTTAGGGGACACAGTTCACCCTGATTTTAACATAGACAATACAGCAACAGAAATACTCAAATTATGTGTTCCAACACACTCCTTCTAGTCACAAGGGGTTACACACAGCAGCTTAGGAGCTCTGGAGCCATTGAGCTACTGTGAATTCTCAGAGGAGGTCTTATGGTAGCAGAAAGAAATTATTGCATTCTCTTCCCACCAAATTGTTCTATGAAGTCTTTCCCCAAAGCTAAGTAAAGGGAATAATGGGTATTAAAATCATTGTCTTCACCTAGATAATGACATTTTATTTTCTCACAGAAGAATAGCACGGTCTGCTTTCTTTTCAGACAGAACATTGAAAATAACAGCAATAAATGTTCTAGGAACTGGTACAGGTGTGAAGGTGTGACCTCAACACACTACATAGAGCTCTGAACTTAAACTACCTGAAAGATGTATTTTGATGAAATAAAGCTCCTTATATTTATAATCACATTAAAAAGTACACAGTGTTAACCTTTCACTGTTATGTTCCCTGGACCTCATATGCAATCCATAAAAGAGCCTATAAAAGATATTTTTTAAAGGAATGCAGATGTTTTCTCAGAGTTCTACTCTGCAAAATGACAAAGAATATAAAGAGATTCTGACTATTGCAAAAAAGAACCTCTACCGTCTAATGCTGAAGAGCTCCTTCTAATTTATGCCTGCTGTACTCTAAGTACACTGAACTCCCTAAGATCAATGACGTATTCAAAAATCAAGATTTTAGTCAGGTCCTTAGAAGAAGAAATTAAATGTGAGCCATGGGAAGGTGGACGATAAGGAAC
This sequence comes from Cettia cetti, assembly GCA_013401135.1. Taxonomy (NCBI): domain Eukaryota; kingdom Metazoa; phylum Chordata; class Aves; order Passeriformes; family Sylviidae; genus Cettia; species Cettia cetti. Next base: position 122,678 of record VZUI01058443.1, read on the forward strand.
AAATTCTATCTGTGCTCTGAAGATATTCTGTTCCAGACCCCTGACTGACACCTGTCACCAGTGGAGGAAACACCCAGTTCAGGCTTCTTGGGCCTGAGGATAATGAAATGGGAAGCAGCAGGAGGACTACTGCATTAGGAAAGAGAATCTTCACACAGACCCTTGCCAGACCCTGAGTCCTGAGAGGACTGGGGACATTTCTCATCTTACTGGTGTCACTGGGACCACCATGGGCATGTTTCTGCCACCACAGCTCAGGGTACAGGCTCCTGTCCACCGTTAGCAAGAATAACTTTTAGGAACATTCTTCAGCTCTGTAGACCAGAACAGAAATTTGCAACTACCTGGTAGCAAATCACTGAGTGAAAATATATGAGAATGCAGTCCTTCTCTTGCTGTGTAGTGGTTCCTAAATGCAAGTGGTGGCTTTCATCTGAATGGGTCTCTATAGGCTCCCTTGGAAATCAATGGAAAGAAATGGCCATCTCTTAAGCGATCTGATTTAAACTATTTGAGATTATCTTTGGTATTGAGTGGTCTGTGCTTTCTAGATACATTTGTTTTATTCCAGGTATGAAAGAAACTTAAGAATCTAAGAAATTAAGGCTTCATCAACTAACAAGTAACTCTTTCCAGTGTTTTTGAACTGTAAAAAGAGAAAATAGAGAATCTAACATCTATTCATTTTTATGTTTTCAACAGTCACTTGCTCAGCCAAATTTACTTCCAATAAATATATTAGAACATGCTTAATTTCTGTTGTTGTCTAGTTAAAAATCCAAGAGGAGACATAGAAAACTGAGTTGAGTTGCAGGAGAAAAATCCCAGAGCAACCTCTTTCCATCTGAAACCACTGAGCAGGGATTTTTCTGGTTTTGGATAGTTCTGCTCCTGAATTACTGTATCAATATCACCAATAGACCTTTCAAATAAAAGTTCTCAACATCATTCACAAAATAGCTTAGTAGCTTTTAAGAGAATGGAAAGAGAAAACAATAGCCTAATTATATCCCTTTAGATGTTCTTCATCAATGACATAAAAAAGTCTCACTGTTTATCTCAAAAAAATAGAACAAAATTGTACATTTCCTGTCAGCTGCAAGCAGGTCAGTGTTACTGTAATAACTAGAGTAGCACTTGAGAAAGAGTTACTGGTATGCATCTGCACAGTTTTCAGCTTTTTCTTCCAGCAGCTTCTTAAATACCTACTTTCAAACATCACTGAACGTCATCCTCAGACAACTGTTTATCTTGATGTATTTTACTGGGAAAATCACAAAATGATTCTGTACCTATGAGCTATACATGCTGCTGATTCTTCTAAATGTATGCTGCATTTTGTGGGCTTTTGCGGATATAGTATTTGCATACAAAATAGCCATAGAGACCAGACCATCATGCTGAGAATACTGCTACCAAACGCACATCCTTTGAAAAAACATCACCTTTCAGCCATCATACTTGAAGCATGTCACTGCTTTAGGTTATGTAACTCATCATTTACAAATAAATAAAGGAAATTTGAAAGACTTTGCACAAGGACTGAAGCAGGCCTCAGGGAATTATTGCATTTTTAATTTTTTTCTGATGTAAACATGTATCTTAGCTTTCATCTGTTATTTTAAAAACAGAATTATAATGTTCCAGATGTTGTTAACACTATGCAGATGCTAATGCCCCTTTATCTCTCTAACTGGTTTTATGACAACTAACAAGACAATAAGTTCTTGTTTGAAAACACAAAATGAAAAATGTTCCCTTTTTTCCAGACTTTCTAGTACCAAAAAGATAATACATCACAACAACAGAGCAAACCTCAACTCCTCCCTACGACTGCTAAACACATTATAAAATACTTCCTAAATTACTTGCAATGGCAAGAGTACACATGTGCATCTGCTCCACTCCCAGAATGCCACCCAGCCGCATACCCACCGCTGGATCCCGCCCTACATCTTCTGTGGGAAGCATTGCTGCGGAGACAGGGACCACGCTGACCCTCAGGAGCCACCAGCAGCACAGCGGGGACAGCAGGAGCCCCCAGCGCCGTCCCAGTAATCCTGTGGCAGCACTGACTGCGTCTGCAACTGCAAGACACTTGTGGCTGAAACACAACAGGAAAATCTCCCCTACAATTGCAGGAAAACCTGCTCCACCTAACTGCCTCTGCCAGGATCCGTGCTCCCAAAGCCAGCCCTTCGTGCTGCACCCACAGCTCAACACCTCCTCTCCCTCCCTAGGGCCAGCCCTGGTGGGGTGAAGGCAGGAAGAAATGGGTCTTCTGGCAGAGCATCCCAGCAAGCCAAGGGCTGTGGTGGGACAGTGCTGACTCAGGGCTTGGGTGAGGGTGTGCTCAGCCCTGGGGCCATTAGCCCAGAGTGGGGCTGGCAGCATCCCCCCTGTAACGGAGGCTGGCTTGGACTGGCCAAACCTGCCTCTCGCTCTAAAGGAACTTTTCCACATTTCCTGCTCTCCAGAATGGTAGAGCTCTGCAGGACAGACTTGTGGCAAATAATCACTCCTTTTTTACAGTTTTCTCCAAATATTAGTCAAAAATGTAACAGTGTGAAATGTAGCATAAGTTTGCCAAAAGTGGGGACAATTTGAGATTGTCTGTGTGAAAGACTTGTCTTCCTACAAACACCACAGAGATTCACCAGGCAAAACACAAGATGATAGCAGTTTCTTTATTTTGTTTTTTTGTTTGTTTGTTTGTTTTTTTTTTTTAATTTTACCTTATCTTGTATGAAGCAGCAAAACTGCAATAGGAAACTGCAAATGCTTTACTGAAGTGCCTGGGAGGAATCCTGACTGAGTCACACCAGACATTTGGTCTCCAACAAAGGTGTTAAAAAATCACACAAAGTGGAAACAGCAGGAAAGAATTGCTTCCTTGTGTTCTCCGTTTTTCATGTTGCAATGCCCTCTTTCATACAATGGTAACACAACAAAGTGAAACAAAACATACCTCAGACATCTGAGCATAAGATTGCAAACCCACACTTGCCTTAGGTTTTTCTTCCATGGAAGAGCCTGTACTTTGTTCTTTTGAAGCAATAAACAACTGTTGTGATTATTTAATTTCCTATTCATTTCATTTCTTTGAAACAATAGACTAGAGACCTCATACAAATGCACGTTCTTCATAAGTTTTTTAAAGCTTTTTGCTGGCAATGTCTGTTAACTTGTGTGTGGAATAGCAGCTTCTAGCAGGCAAACTGATGCAGAAAGCAAGACAGATGTGCAGAGAGATTATGGTTATTAGAACATAATAATAAAATATGCCACAATCTTTTCCACTATATTATATGTCCATGGGTAACCTACAGTCAAGTCAAGTTATAAGCAGCCCAGTAGATGCCACAGCACAAGTCCTAGACAGAAGAATTTTAGATTCCTCAACACATATCCTGTCCTTGATCTTTCATTAAACAGCATCATGTAGTTTCTTTAGACTGTCTGTCCAGCCATGCTTGCTTATACTCATCCAGATGCATTTGTGATCAACCAGCCCAAATGATTCTTGATTCTGTGATCAGATGCTGTCCTGCCGCAGTCTTTGTCCACATTATAGTTACTCAGCCTTTTCATGCCCTTTGCTTGCAGACAACAGCCAGACTGAAGCAGTTTCAATGAAGAAACATGCTTTTCTATTTAAATCTCCTTAATCAATCATAACAGTTATACCAATCATAAATTCCAATAATCTTAGTTGTGCTGATACATCTGCCTTAATTCCTGCACGAGTTTCAGGAATTCCTACCCTCCTTCAGTTTGAGGGTAACACACTGCATGTGTTACAACAGAAAACACTGAGGGAGATTTCATACTTAAAGCTGAGTATCTCTATGTGATGGTTTGTCAGTAAGGTCTTCAGAATACTTTTCACTGCTTATACACTTGTATGCACATATACACATGTATGCAAATGAATAATTATGAGTTCAAACCCATGGCCTCATAAAGTTGCATTTGTGTCACTCATGATATCAGCTTGTTTGAGTTATCATTCAATAACCCTACCTTAAGATAATGAAGCCATCTAACAAATATCCTCTGCCACACTAATCTCCCTTTTTCCACTTTTGAACACAAGTGTGGACTATAAAATAGACATCTTCTAGCCTTCCTCGTCTTATCAAAACCTATTCAAATTCATGAAAACCTCAATAGAGGTGTTTTTAGACATGAAGTTGGATTCTCATACAGCAGAAGGACTGAGATACATGACTGAATATAATCAAATTAACAAGATATCACCTCTAGTGCTCAGAGCTAACACAACTGTGCCTTTGCGTTCTTATAATACCCACCAGAGCTTTGGTGAATTTTACAAAGGAAACAGATATTTCAGCCAGCAACAGCTCCTTTCTGCTGAAACTTAATGCCTTCACCCCAGAATCAGTAGATTAAGCGTTGAACCACAGCTTGGATGTTTCTTTGCATGGTGTTAACTACAAAAAATGATTGCTGAAGGTGTGTATGGTTGCAGTAGGTTACAGCAGTGAAAAGAAGTGGGTAGAATTTGTGACTGTAATTTCTTAAACTACGTCAAAAGATTCCCTAGATATCAACTGGCAACATCCCTAGCTCAAACAGGATATCAAAAAATTCAGTCTAAGACTATGACCTAATATATTACTAGACAGATAAATTACTGTATCTAAATTTAATGTAACTTAAGACTATAATGAAAATCCATCTGTTGACCCTCTGTAAAATTATTCTTCCATTATGTGGGGATTCTAAAATTATGTATTTCTGATCCCATAGTCTCCAAAGTGTATCTATTTGCTGTGCAGCCACTGTTTCTGCCAAATTCAGTCAGCTCTTCATGGTAAAAGTTTGATCTGTGCAATCCTGTTGTTTGGGGAGCATCGAGTATCATACTTCACATTCTGCACACCTCACAGCCCTGCTTTACAGTTACAATGTTATTCTGCTTACAACACTCCTGGCAATCAAGAAACAGAGCACCTTAGGAGCTGAAGCAGATCAATAGAACAGAAACAAGCAAGAGGCCAGTTAGGTTACAAGAAATCCTGTTTCCAGAAAATATACAAAGAGCTAGAAAAAGACAATACCAAGACTGAATGGGAGAAGCAACTTAAGGCCCAAAACATAATTCATTCTTAATCCTGAAATTCACCGACCCACAAGCATCCAGCACAGCTTTTTGCTGGGTTCCATTGTGTTGCTTGTGCATAGATATCTTTGTAAAAATAGTTGGACTTGAAACTTGGTCCATGTGGTTTTTAAGAAAGCTAGAAAGTAAGATTTTTTTTCTCTTGCTCATTTGGAAATACCAATATGCAGTTTCCAAATCTCATTTTTACTGCCTTGCCTTCTGCCCTCAAAAGAGAATTCTCTATGCCACTCCTTCAATGTGCAGAACAGAAATACAATCTTTCTTTTATAGTTCATTATCTGTGAAATTTTATCTTATTTTGATGGACAGGGAATGTACATTTTTAGATTGATAGGTGCTGCTGCCAGGCACTTATTCAAAACAATTGGTCCACTGTCTTCAGAAAGCATATGTCATAGTGTAGTATAATGGATCATATTGAAACTATAATATTAATAAATGGAACAAATATGCTAATGTCTACAGTTTGTAGCTTTTCCACAGGCAAACACAATCACATAAATTACTTGTTCCATACAGCTAATCATAGAATTCTATGATAAAGAAAACCAACAACAGTGGATTGGTTAAAAATAGCATCTTCCCAGTCTTTTTTCCCTTGCCATATGGTCAGTCAGCACAGAGGGGCTGATCCAAATGACATTAGCAACTCACATTTTTCTGAACAGGGCCAGAGTAAGAGCAGCCTCATTGCTGTTCTTAACAGCATGTCTGAGATGTAGGGTTTTCCTGCTCCAGGCAAATATCTTCAGGACATTTCTGACTAGCCACATCCTCTGCTCACCCCAAGTGAAGGAAGTGGAGAAAATACAGATGCTCCTCCCTTTAAGTCAGCATCTGCACCTTTCAATTTTCTTTGAAAACTAAGGACATAAAAGAAACAAAAGGCAGGCTTTTAGGAAAAATTAAGACATATCATGTGACCAAGAATGATTCATGTGATACAATTTGAGCAATTTCTTAGTATGAAATTGTTTCATATGAATGCTGAATGCTAATTCTTCCTCAAATAGTTCTTTCATATTAATTGCTCTTTGAGCTATAAACCTCCTCTGGCCTCATTGATGGAACTCTTAAGACATTGAAGGGTCACTATGCAGGTATGCCATTCCCCCCCTAGTGATCATTTCTATTTAAGTGTCATTTGAATTTGACCCAATAAGCAATACTATAAATGATCCAACACTAAGGCTCTTTGGAGAAGGCAAAACTATAATTTCAACAGCAGCATGTGATTCTAAAATACTTTATGCTTTGCTGAAGGAGAAATGCGCAGTAGTTGATTCATATTTGAATAGATTATAAATTGCTCTATCAAATATCATATTTCCCCAATTTAAACAAAAGCCTGTCTTTCTAAACTTCAAAGTAAGATACAAACAAAAAAATTCCCTTGCTTAGAATATGCAGTGGCTGCTTGTAAATTTGGGGCTAGGTAAGGCAGAGAAAGAGAAAAAAAGCTACTCCCACTGCTTCACAAAACTTGCTTTTAACAATTCCTTGTCATCAATGAAGCCTTTTGCTCAGTGCTGCATTTTGGGTTTTGGACAGACAAAGAAGATTAATTGCTCTCTTCTAAATTGTTAGATTAACAACACAACACTGAATTCTAATCTGACCCCCTGAAGGACATTAAGGGAATGGTCAGAGCAGGAGTATGAAAACATCACTTGAACCTGACTATCAAAATAAGGTTTGAAGAATATCAGTGTACAAGGACGTGTTTAAAAACAGGGAGGGGGAGAATAAAACCAGTCAAAAGCACAGGAACTTGAGCCTTTTAATGTTTTCTCCTGCAGCATATCCAGAAGGATTGTTTACCCTTTCAATCTCAACACATGTAAAAGGTTTTGTATTGAAAAGATAAGAAAATTGTTTTCTTTTACTTTGTTGTTAACTGCTTTTTAGCAGTGTGATGCCAAAACAAACTTGAGCTCACACTTACTAAATGTGAAGCCTGAAGTTTTTAAACATATCTTCTGAAGTGTAAATTTCTTCTACAGTATTTAAAAATGCAATTAATTGTGGAGAGGATATTGGGATGTAAAACCTAGACAGGCTTAAACCTTTGGAAGGTTTAGAGATCAGTCTCAATTTTGAGGCTCTTGGCTACATCTAAATCTTCCATTGTTTTATATTTAAAAATTACGGGGTTTTAGCATAACAGGTACATTAGTGCCTTTGGTGGAGATGCTTTACAAAGAGGATGTCTGATTGTGATTTACCTCTATGTGATCCAATTCTGAAAACTGGGATAAAGATTTCACTTTAACAAACTTGACAAACACTGCCTGAATCTGCTCATGTTTTTGCACCATGGTCACAAGGAACCATATTAGAGAAGAAATTTAAATTTGTTTTCTTAAGCATTGAAATATAGCCCTTAGTATTATGGGAAGATTATGTGGTATTCATGAATAGTAGTATGAATCTACAATTTCAGTATTACAAAGTTATTTTAGCTTCACACTCAGCTCCCAGTTCTGCTGAAACTTCATTTCTGTTTCCAAATAAGCCATAGTTCAACAGCTTTCTTTGAAGGGAGCATCTTCTTACTGAAAACAGTAGTGGCATTTACTCTACAGACACTGAGAGATAGCATCAGATACAAGAATTTCTTGGGAATGCTAAATAAAGTTAAGTACATAGACAAATACTTAGAGGATTAGAACCAAACAAGTTTATGCTAGCTAATGAAATAATCTTTGGTCCTGAGGATTTTGTCTATTGTCTTCCAGTGATATTAATATATTAACTGTACCAGTATGTTTTAAAAGAAATTAGGATCATTAGCAAATTAAAATGAATAGCCTTGAAAAGTATTGGTAAAAGAAAACTGTGCCTTTTGATAAAGAATACTAACTTATGAAAAATAAAGTATCAGAGAACTCAAATTCTTACTTACCAGCACAGGGCCTGTTAAGTGAATTAATTGCCTTTAGACTTTCAAAAACTTCGGGATAGAGGCCTTTGTTGTGCAGAGAAACATATATACCCTTTTTAAATTTTTCTAATAGTTTGTCAAGTGAAGAGATATAATTATTTACAAATGCAAATGTGTAAAAGAAAAATATTCTGGATATTCAATGTTCTCAATGGACTGCTTAAAACATTAAAAGTATATACTTAGTCTACAGTTAGTTCAAAGACTTATTCTTGTAACATCCCATAAGATGAATTTAAACACAGACTGCCAGAGACTGTTAAAGAAAACATCTCCACAAAGGCAGGCCTTGCCAATTATGCTTGATTTATGGGTTGATTCAGGTTTTTTTGATTCTCCAATGAAATATAAATCCCTGTAACCCATTACATTTTTTTTTTTTGCATTACTTACCTGTTCATTTGATTTCTAATCCATTCAAAACCAAAATGGTTTGAATTTGTAAACCAATATGGATAATGCAAATAGCATTCTTACAAAGTTAAAGTTTTAATTGATGAGCCACAAGAGCCAGGAACACTTGTTAAACATATATCTCTAATTAATCCCATCAATCACTCTCCCTCTAAGCACTTTTGATCTGCAAGAAATTAAACAGGCACCAAGTCCTGGATAACACAGCAATCATTTTTTTGGTATTTATTATTAAATCTCTAATTATCTGGCAACTTTCCTCTTGTGTCATACTCTACTCCTTATTTGCTTGTCAATGTCCTCTTCAGGGTGGTACACCTGCATCTACACAAAAATAAACACAACTCACTGTCAGATTTCAGGTTAAGGACTCATGCAAGTATTTTTTCCTATCAACCAGAAAGAGGAGTGTGTCACTCAAGCTGCAGGCTCTCCAGAGCTCCTGCAGTTCTCAGTAGCACTATCACCATAGTCCATGTCATGGAGTTTTCCCCAAAAGTAATGCTGACAAACAGAAGAAGAAAGAAAACTCTATTTTATTTCTTTCCATTCCTCAAAAGAATCTCCTGCTGCTGTAACCTATCATAAAATACAATGCAAATTACAACTAAAAGCATGACAAGAAACAGTGCTTTTGTACTCAAGCAAGAGGAAACCAAAAAGCTTAAATAAAAACAAAATCTAGCAGGTAAACCAAAGAACAAAGGCCTCCATAGTGACTCAGGAAATAAACCCAAACCAGATGGTTATTAAGCAGTAGCAATATCTTCAGGGAGAAATTTTTATGACACTTCCAGGTCTTGAGAATGGCACTTTTCAGCCTAAAAGGAATGACAAAGTCCTCTATACTGGTAGGGGTGCTATACTTCAAGTTTCTGTTAATGAACAGGTCATCACACAGGCAATATGTTTCAAAAGCTAAAGTTGAGAATCATACATATTGCAGGCATTTAATCTCCTTGAACCTGAGATTTTTAATACAGATACAATTCTGGAGGGAGCAGTCACACTAGATTAACAAAATGATCTCTTCACAGTTCCCATGGAAAGGCTATGTCCTATAGAAGATAGGTGAGGTAAAAGGAAACTGAGGAACAAACCTATTACTGATTGATCCTCTCCCAGGAATACCCACTCAGATGCAGGGGAACAGCCATCCATGTGCTCATCTTCATTAGTTTCTCCTTTGAAAGCCTTTTTATACTTTAGCCCTTTATAACATGTCATTGCAGCGAATGACAGTTTTAAGTTTTGGACTTGCTGAGCAATAATTTCACAAACCTCCCCCCACAACAAAAACCACCAAAAAAAGCATCCCTCCTAAAAAACCCCATTGCAATTAATGCTTTACATAGTGAACATTCAAAGAATTGGGATCTTGATTCTATGCTTTTAATATTTAATGCAAATTCAGTTTTCCATTCCAGATAACATTTATTTGCTACAGCTATCATTTATTCTGCCTAGCTCTCTTTAGAGCAAATAGACAAAGCGCAAGTCCCTTGAAAACAAAGTTACTGGGCTGTTTTCAGTTTCCAGTAGAGACAGCAGGTATGCTCTGCAATTTTCCTCTTCACTTGTCAGTTCTGTATATATTACCAGCTCAGGAATGCAATAACTTCTTTTCTTCTCTTTTCCTTTCCTACCTTTTTCATCTAATTAATGCCCACAGAATAAATGTGTCTTTGTGAACTAGTCAGACGTAGTAGTGGCTGCTCTGGGCAGCAGCTCCAGGTGGCAGTTTGTGCCCCTCCAGGTTTCACAAAGTAACCAAACAGGTTCAGCAACACCTGACATCTGAGCTTGATTTGGGGGGTAAAAAGCGAAAAAAGACAAGACAGGCAAAACAACCCACCCCTGGATTACTTTGCACTAATGTCTGTGATTCTGTTATAAATTCAAAAACATGATGGATTTGTTTAACAGAGAATAATTCAGTTTTTTTTCTATAAGCAAAAGGAATCTGTTCAAAAGCCTGAATAATGGTCACAGTGCACTTATTAAACAGCAGCCAGCCTACAGAGACTTCTTTTCTGGGAAACCAATCTGGCTGGCAGCTAACTCTCCCTGACAGGAGACTTACTGTATTAGTCTTAAAACCACATACTCCTATAGGTGGATGTAAGGACATAAATGTCACATTTTCTAACTACCTTTGTTTCCTGCTCGATCAACCTAATATTATCTTCTGCCTACACTTGTCCTAGACAAAAAATTTCCCCTAACAGAGCATGAACACTCATCACCTTTCCTCCAGCAACAAGAAATGATGAAAAGGTATTGTATTATATGAGATGCTGGAGAAAATAAGTAGCTACAATATGCCAGAAAGAACAGTTTGCTGCCACTGGAAGTTAGAGCAGAACAGTTATATCCCATGAGATTGATGTGTTAAGGGCTCTTCTCCTGCAGAGTTTTGCAGTTGTTTTTTACCTCTTCCAAGTGCTTTGTCAGCCTAGAGATCCACACCCAAAATGGTGGCAGAATCATCATCTGCCATGGAGTCACACCTGGCAAAGAAATCCATTGTTTGATCCATTCACTCCATGATATGATTTCTTGCAACTTCTTTTTCCAATTCCAGTTAAGAAAAGACAACTTCAGTCATCTCTAGTGCCACAGACAGGATGAGCCTGATGAGCTCATCTGGGATGACTACATTGTCAAGAAACCAGTCTGAGAAAGGACAAACAGAACAAGGGGCGGCCGAATGGGGCAGGCAGGTGGCCTGTGCCAAAGAACAGATAGCTAAGTTCCTCTAGACATGACAGTAGAAAACCTTATTTTTTTGCCATTAAAAATCTAGACAAAATTTTAGCCACCAGCCTAAGGTTCTGTCCAGAAAATTGAGTTAAACAGGCACTACAGACTGGGATAGGACAAATCTTCCTCAGGGGATAGGTCTCTAAAATAGAGAGCACGAATGTCTTTTTGTTGATAATCATCTCTTCCGCTAATAACTCAGAGAAAAACAGTACAACCAGGATGTTCCTGACCATCAGACAGCTAAACCAGCCCTCTCTGGAAGAGATGGGAGTGTATAACAGCAGTGAACACATAGTTTACATCCAGTTTATATCACTTCCTTCAAACCCTGCTCAGGGTTCCTGGATTATCTTCAGGAAAGTATGATCCAGCATTTCTTCAAGACCTTCACAAAGGCCAAACCTCCTGAAGCCAAGCAGAAATGGACAAACTTGTTTCAATGTACATGTCTGCTTTCTGTTAATCCTGCAAATGCACTTGGAAGACTTCCAGCGCAGTGGTGATGGGAAATTCCATCTTAATGACATAAAAGTACCTCCACAAGCCAGGGCAAGAAATTAAGTCTGTTTTCACTATCTTTCTTTACCCAATTTTAAACAGCATTTAAAATTCCGGTTAAAGCTGCTCTCATTTCCAGCTTGTAAGAACCAAGACTTAAAAATCCCTCATAGAAACCACTTTTTTTTTTTTTTTTTTTTTTTTGCTTGTCTTTCAACTCAAATCAGCAACATCACATATGTGAAAGGGTAACATATGTACACCTTATTTATAGTATTTTCTGGAGTGCCTTCCTTTCCTAAACTATGTACACCTCTAGAAAATAAAGATGAGTATAAATCCCTGACAAGAAGCATGGCAGAGCCCCTGTACAAAAGACACAAACAAGATATGGAAAATGAGGTGGTAGCAACAGAGCATGTCAAGCTTCCAACTCATATTGGGGTGTCTATAATTCAATGAAACAACACAATTCCTAAGGCAGGGGGAAAGTCAGATTCAGAAGTATTATTCTGAGAAAGACTGTGTAAAAAGCAACCTTTGCAGTCCTAGATACATAGAATCAATTAGGTTGGAAAAGACCTCTGAGATCATTGAGTCCAACCTATGACCCAACACCACCTTGTCCACTAGACCCAGGACTGAGTCTTCCCTTAAACACATCCAGGGAGGGTGACTTCACCCCTCCCTGGGCAGCCTGTTCCAATGCCCAGTAACCCTTTTGGTGAAAACCTTCTTCCTAATGCCCACCCTAAACCTCCTCTGGGGTGGCTAAAGGCTGTTGTGACTGAAGTGCAGGACCCAGCAACTTGTCTTGTTAAACCTCATACCATTGGCCTCAGTTTACCAATCCAGCCTGTCCAGATCTCTCTGTGGAGCTTTCCCATCCTCCAGCAGACCAACACCCTTGCCCAACTATGAATCATCTGCAAACTGGCTGAGAGTGGCCTTGATCCCCTCATCCAGGTCATTGATATGTACATCAGAATTGTCCCCAACTGAGCCCTAGGAAATGTCACTGGTGATTGTCCCCCAGCTGGATGAACTCCATTCACCACCACTCTCTGGGCTGGTCATCCAAACATTTCTTTCACCCAGAGGAGAGTGCACCTGTCCATGCCATAGGCATGGGTACTCTGGGAGGATACTATGGGAAACAGTGTCAAGGCTTTACTGAAGTCCAGGTAACAACCTCCACAGCCTTTCCCTCCTCTGCAAGGCAGGCCACCTTGTCATAGGAGATCAGGTTGGTCAAGCAGGACCTGCCTTTCCTAAACCCACACTGGCTGGGCCAGATCCCCCAGTTGTCCTGTACATGCCACACAACAGCACTCAAGATGATCTGCTCCACTTGGTGTGTCACTGGCACCAAGGCCACACTGGCATTACCCTCTTTGCTCAGGGACCTCAGTGTACTAGGCATTCAACGAGATACTCTCTTTAAAAGATGAGAAACCAAAACATTTTCCTCACATTAGCATGGATGAGATGAGTAAGAAACCCTGAGAGATGAAATATTTTAGTAGCCATGCATAGATTCAAAAGGCAGTAGCACAGCCATCAGTTACTTCAATGTTTCATGTTGAAAGAAGATTTAATGCTGTCCTCAGTGACTCTTATTTTAGGTAACAAGAGACCAAGTGTTTTTTCTCCACACTGTTTTTTAGAAGTAATTTAGGAGTAATTGTACAAACAAATCTACACAATAAACAGGAAATAATACAGCAATATATGTCAGAATTACCAAAATATATCAGAATTACCAGCAGGGGAGATGGGGAAAAATACTTTTTTCTTTGTGTTCACATTCAAGAATATGTTATTCTGTCACCAATGCTAATCTACTTTGACATAAAGAACCTTCTTTAAATACAACACTTGGCATCTAAGGAGACAGATTAAAAAGTCTACCAAGTGGTTCGCCAGCAGGCCTGCTATCACTGCTGTGGTTATTATTTCAGGATAAATCCTGTCTCATTTACCAGCTTCCTTCCCCTTCTCCTCCCCCACCTCCCCCAGGGCTGACTTTTGATTTCACAATCTTGTTTTCTCTTTAGAGTAATGATAGGGGGGAGCTCTCTTGTGAGGAACTCAGAAATTATGATTGTAAGACTGGCTGAGTTTACTGAAGGAAGCTTTGTTCTAGTTTTTTCCTCCCTCCTGGGGCAAGCTGAGTTTTTCCCTCTTTTCCCCTCCTTTCCCCTCCTTTTTGAAATTCAGCTCATCAAACATCAGCCATACATTCACAAACCCTCCCCTTCTCCACCCACTTAACTCCACACCCACAACCTGGCACATCAACACTCAGAAGCAATTGCCTGAATGGGTGATTTTTAATCACTGTCTTGACTGGAAGCATAGGGATTAAACTATGGTCATTGAAAAGTAGCATTAAAACACATTAGCCCCTTGAAGTACTAGACTTAAACCTTTTTCTTCTGCTATGTCTAGCCTGTATCTTGCAAAAACCAATACTTATGGGTGCAATGCCTAGTTTTTGATCCACAGATCATTACAGAAATTGAATTAACTGGCATGCCATTTTTAAAAAATTACAACTGACCCTTCTATTCAGAATGCAATAATGTAGAATGAGAAAATTCCTTTTAATAAAGAAAGCTTTTACTGTTTCCTTTATTACTTACAGCAATGTTTTTGCTTATTCCTACATCAAAGGATAATAATTATTTATTTTTATTGTTGCAGATCTCTACACTACCTTATCATCTCCATTACAACTTAGGAAGTGATCAGATGTAAATAGATGAATGAAGATGATGGTCAAAGCACCTTCTTAATTTAGCATAGTTTCTGACTTGATGGCCACCCCCAACAATATAACATCTGGCCATATTCTGCTACACTAATACCTTTAATAAGCCAGTGCAAATCACTGTTACCATAATGCAGTTCCTCCTACTGAGGATTTTTTTCCAGCAGTAGCAATATCTTTCCCATTTGTAATGCAGAATATGAGAATATATTTGTAATGCATCTATGAGAATAAAGGCATCGCATGCAATAGGTGTCTTTGCAAAATTTCCATAAATGTTTGTGCTTTTTAAAAGGAATGAACTTGTTGGATTTCATTTTTTTTAAAGCCAAGTTTATACTCCATGCCTCTTTTACTCCAATAGTGCCAGTATGCCTCAAAATGAGTCTTATTTCCCAAGATCAGCACTATGTTAAGTGTCTGATGGTGATTTAATAAAAAAGGAACTAAACTGAGACTGCTGAGCTCTTTCAATTGTCATCTAAATCAGATTATAACCTAGGCTTTTCAAAGGTGAATAGAACACTGTAAACTAAATATACAGCATCAATTATATTAAATCTCACAGGAGCAGAACATTTTGAACTCTTTAGGAAGCAAAGAAAGTTAATACTTCATTTTTCTGTGCATTTATGCTGGAATTTTATCACACGCTCAGAACACAGAATATCTTTAGCAAAGAAACTCTATTTCTTTCAGCATTTATTGTATATTATTTTGAAATATTGAAGGGCTAGTACTCAAAAATTCCCATGTATTTTCAGATGTATGGCTTAGTATTATGTTTGTACTTGAGTGATGAAGTAATAAGAATTAGCATTTCCTGGAAATTAAAGCACAAAAATGTGATTCTGAAAAATACAATCCTTGTCTTCCTGAGTGCTTTATTATGAAGTCAGACCGGGCTTTGCAACAATTTCTAGGTGGAAGATGGCCTGGACCATTTGTACACGATCAAAATGTGATCAAAGTGGTTTATAATTACAGACCACATAAAAAACTACGTGGTATTATCAGCCTATCTATAGATGCTATCTCTTTCACTTGTGTGAAAAATTCATATTCTGTACATGCAAGGAAAAAGCAACAAAACCCCCAAACTTGCTGTGTGAGAGAGCCTTGAAATGAGAACTACAGTGAAAAATTTCAAAATATGTGACTGACCACAACACTCAGAATGACTTTCACTTACCAAAGTCAATAAAGAAAATTATATTATTCAGGTATTATACAAAAGTAACAGGGAAAATTGTCTGACAGTATTATGAACAGAATTACTCATGTCTATGCCACCACCAATGGTCTGAACAGTGTAAAACAGATATACAAAACCTTGGCCTTCAATCAGTGAGTGATGTAAATTTTTCAGCTATGTTTGTGCAGCACCCCTCCCCTAAAAAGTCAGACAAGAAAAATTCCAAGTCACATATATTCATGTTGCATCAGGAACACGGATATCCTATTTCAGATGCTGCACAAAACAAAGTTTAAAATAATATAAAAGAAAGATGGGAGAATATAAACAATTCAAAGCATAATACTTCACCATCCACTTGAGATCCTCTGATAAGCATCTTTCTTTACTTTGAGTCAGACCTGTACACAAGGGGTTGAAAAGATTTCTTCTGTCTAGTTTGAAGATAAATATGAAGATAAATATCACCCCATTGTAGCAGATTAAGTTAATTCTCAGGATCAGTTTATTGTTTGGTACAGATCCCCTGTACATTGAATGGTCCTTGTTCTTAGCACAAAACATTTTGAACACACAATCTTTTAAGGCATCCTCATATATATTTTTATTCTACTACTTCATATATTAAAGAATGAGGGTCTCCTTTCAACTTAAGTATTTCAGAAGCAAGTATTTGTTTATATCAGAAAAATGACATTGTAAAAATATGTAGTTAAGATACAGGTGAAAAGGGTGTCTTTCTATGGTCAATGTTGTCAAACCACCCTTGGGTTTCCTATCTGCCTTTCTCACGTGCTTGAGGAGAGAAAAAAAGTTCAGCATGGTGCAGCATCTGGAACAGTCCGACTCTTGCAGGACAACTGAATAGGTTAGCAGAATGCTGTTAGGGAGAATGGCTCCAGTAATCAACAAAATCACACTTTTGCCAATCTGGTGTGCGACAACACTGTTCTCTCACCACCCTCTTGGAAGATATGTCTGTATCCGTCAAGCTGGTCACACACTACAGACAGAAATCTGGACATAAGGCTTATTGGTGGGTTTTAGGACCATGTCTGACAAACTAATAATAAGGTGGAATTTCCAAGAGGGAAGTGGTGAATAAATTTTCTGATACAAGTCGCAGTTTTCCTTAGAGAACTATAGATGCAGAGATTTCTAAGCTCTCAAACTGGGATCTTCAGGGTTTTTTCTGAGTCAGTAGACAGGATGTATCTTGGAATGGTTTCAGTTATGATACTGGTTTACAATACAGATGGGAAAATTGAAGGCAAATTAATTTTTCCCTTTCTTACTATTATAACTTATTTTCAAAAAAGGCATACCTCTAGTTTTTTTAATATAACCAGTTTGTGTCCAATTTTTTGAGAAGTTCTCAGTAGTCCTTTTAAAGAGATCCATTTAATATGTTTCTAGTGACCTTGAAAATACAGGGTGTTCTTTCTGCCCATCATCTCGAGTAAGCAAAAATGAAGCTACAGTCACATAAACAAAAACTGCCATTTGCAAATGCCCATGGGTGCCACGACATTTTCAGTGCTCAGTATGCTACCATCTCCTTCCTGAATCAAAGTTCTCTCCCCTTAATCTCCAAGATACGCAGTTAAAAATCAGGATTGGATGGGTGCAGTTCTTCTAAATGATAGCCCGGTTCTTGGAAGTTTGATTTTCTTACTTACTAGAGTCATGCAACCGGCTTCAGTTTTTCCTGCAGCATAAATTTGTACAGACTCTAAAATAACGAGGCCTTAATGGAACATAAAATGATTTCATTGCCATAGGTAGCTCTTTGCTGCTGGCCATTCCTTAGAGTCTTTGCCATGCATGGCTCATTGCACAGGAAACAGTTCTAGTTTTCTTGCCCTGCCCCCAGTTTGTATCTACTATTCCTTCATGGATCATAACATCTGCCTTTTTATTCCTGGATTTTAAAACATTAAACTGCTAAACACATTTTAGTATTTCTTGGAATTATGGGCATTTAATCACTACATTTAAGCAGTCAAACAGATCAGGTGATATATGATGGCTGGTTGAACAGGGAACACTTGTTCATCTTTTTCTCAGTGTTATGAATGCAGGAAAAGCATAAGGTGTCATTCTGGAGGCTATAAAGAAAGCAGCATTCAAGCATAACTTCAAAAAGAGTTTTAGGCATTGAAACCCAGCAGCTGAGGGCAACAAAAATTTCCCATGGATTTAAAATTCATAGAACTGGCAAATCTTTTGTAGAGACAAGGGGTAAAGTTCATGCGTTTCATAGCTTCACTAACTCCAAGAAACAACAGTGCCTTTATGCACTCCTGAGCTTTTCTATAGAAGAGATCTTTCCATGGTTAGCTGAGATAAGAAATAATGCAATGCAGATACAATAGTCTCATACTTCTGAGCAGCGTAACATCCGAAACACATTCATACGCTTGGTCAGCAGATATTCTACAACTTTGGTTGAGTTACAATGTTTCAACAGTAAAAACCTGTTTTCCAGCTTGAAGAAACACTAGCTGCCTTTTGCATTTCAGCTCCCTGTTAAGTATGGAAAGAGACAGCTCTGCTCAGAACTGGTGCCTGGGAAGACAGAGCAAAATCTGAATAATCAGGCTCCAATAGGGGTCTGACAACAAAGCCCAGAGAGGAAGTTAAAAGGATTAGCACTATAATACTGTTCAGCATTAGTACTCCTCCCTCCCAGTCTGACCCAAGCCCATCTTCCTACTACTAAGCCTGTCCTTCATCATTTTTACGGTGCTTGGAATACCCAAGTTCACCCGTGTATAACTTAACCCCCTCACTCGAGGCACAGCCACAGCATTGTGCCCTGTGAGCCCCTGAGCGTGGCTTGCTCATTAGCTGTGTCTGCATTGTTAGCACCATCACTCAGGATGAGCCTGCCTCGGAAAGCCGCATTAGGGAAATGAGCAGTACAAATGCTAATTCAAGGATATCTGTGCCCTTGCAAAGCAGAAGCTGTGCTTGCTCTGTATCTTCCCAGTAGTGCTTTAGTTCAGGTCATGGGAACACTTTTAAGCAACCCCCCAATCCTCTCCATTAATCAGGCTTGGAGTCACATCTCTGCCTAATGCTGGAGTGCATGAAGTCTCATCCTTTCAGATGTAATAGCGCAGCTGATGAGCTCTGGATGAGCACTTAATAATGACCTTCTGCTGCTAATGAAGTCTTTGGGCCCTGACTATAAGGAGTACAGTATGGGTAAAAAATGTGTATGATCTGGGTATTGGGTTGTCTGCATCAATCACTTCACTCCTGGTCTGCTATTTACTGGTCCAGCATGACTTGCTAATGTGAATTCAGGCACTGAATATGCCAAAAGCTTCTCACCTTCAGGAAAATCTGACCAAAAATTTAAACGTGGGCAAGACTAGAAAGTGGGAAATGTGGAGTTTCAGAAATAGAATATTCAGGAAAATGTGAAATAATGGGAATCAGGGGGCAGGACAGGAGATATTAATGACTGCAATCCTGATTTATGAAGATAAAAATGTGTGGTTATGAAGTAGGCAACATTTCCTTCCACAAGTAAGGTTCCCATTAAGATTCTTCCACGGTGTAATACAAGTTTCAACCATAATTACATTCTGGATGGGAGAAATGCTTCTGAAGTCAACATTTTTGAAATTAAATTGTCAGTTTGTGCCCTCACTCAGTTCACCATGACTAAATACCATAGAGCACTTCAAATTAGCTGTAGTGTGAATTCTGGTGAAGAAATCATCCCTGGCTGCCAGGAGACTGCAGTACCATTCTGCTAACATTAGCTGGTCACACTCTCTATAAAGGCTGAAATTCATCTCACCTGACTTTAGATCAGAAAAACAACACAAAACAAGATTTTGCTGCATGTCTTATACAGCCATCTTTGAATGGGCTGTAACAGATGACAGGGAAGACAAAGCCTCCTCTAAATAGTATTTAATTTCTATTAGAGACGTCCAAAATATAGAAGCCTACAGATGACAAGATCCTTGTAATACTGGGATCCTTTCCTACTCAACAGGTATTTCGAGGAATTTCATTCTATCTTACAGTTTTGTATGGTTTTAGTGTAAATAAAAATCTTATTCCTGAAGTACCTATATCCATGGACTACAAAAGAAGCTAGTAGCAAGCGTGCTAAGACATTGATATCCCCATTGTCAGTGACTATATTGTCAGAAGACTCCCATCACAAAGGTACAGTATATCCAGAGTATTTCCTGTTAAATCAGTACACTTCCTGGTATGTAGTCATGCATGGTTTAATCAAGTTTAGAATGTCTTATTAAAAGAGGGAATCTCATAGTATTGCTTAAAACATGACCAAAATAAACAAAACAAAACAAAAATAATCACAGAACCATAGAATAAAAGTTTTTTCAACCCAACCCAAAGGTCATACACTGCAACACCCCTGCTGTGGTCACCAACATCAATAGCTGTTGTTGCTCAAAACTCCCTCCAGCCTGACCTTGAGCACTTCTAATGATGGAACATCCAAAACTTCTCTGAGTATCTCACCACCCTTATCATAAAAGATTTCTTCTTTACAGACAATCTAAATGCACCCTCTTACAATTTAAAACTGTTGCTCCTTGTCCTATAACCACACCCTCTTCAACTGTCTTATAGGCCCCTTTTAATTGTTGAAAGGCCATAATAAAGTCTTCTCTAAGCCTTCTTTTTTCCAGGCTGAAGAATCTCAAGTCTCTCAGCCTGTCCTCACAGCAGAGGTGCTCCACTCCTCTGATCATTTCGTGACCCTCCTCCAGACCTGCTTCAACAGGTGCATGTTTTTCCTGTTTTGAGAACTCCAGAGCTGGATGCAGTGCTCCAGGTGCGGTCTCACTAGAGCAAAGAGGGGCAAAATCACCTCCATCAACCTGCTTTTGATGCAGCCCAGGAAGCAGTTGGCCTACTGGGCTGCAAGGACACATTGTCAGTTCATGACCAGCTTCTCATCCACCAGCATCCCACAGTACTTCTTTAGCCTTGCTCTCAATCCCTTCATCCCTCAGTTTGTATTGATACTGGGCATTGCCCTGACTTGATTAAGTTCACATTGGTCTACTCCTCAAACCTGTCACGCTCCCTCTGGACGGCATCCCTTCCCTCATGTATTTTAAATGGGTCACTGAATTTCTTTCAGATGTTTAATTATATGCAAATGTCTATGAACAGCTTCTTTTAAATCTATGGAATATCACATTTGGATTTTCTGTTGAAGTTGGTTTTAAAAGGTATGTCTTTTATAGGCAGCACAGTCTTTTGCTGTCTCATTTTGTAAATACTGTTCCTATCTTAAAAAAACAAATTACGTCCATTTTAATCTTTTAAAATAAGGATGAGGGGAGAACACAGCAAACTAAGAGTACTATTGGATTTAAGGCTAGCATGAGGTTTTCTTGCTTTCTTTAAAATACCTACTGAAAATGCCTTTTCTCAATACCCTGTTTCTTCATGCTGTATTGACCTTGCTGAAACACTAACACAGTAACCCTTCACTTACCCTGACTTCTCAGAGAATAGAAAATGCTCAATATTACTTTCATTATTCTGTATTGTTCTGCATAGATCAAACCTGTATTACAAAATATCTTCTATCACAATCTACTCAAAGCCTTCCCACTACTTTTCTTCCTTACTTAGGGGAATATCCAACACAGCACCAGGATGCTTCAGCTCTTTATGTCAATGCATCCATCATTTGAAGTAAATTGGACAGATGTTAAAGATTAGTCATGCAAGGTATTTTTGGGAAAGACATGATTCTGCAGGTTCCTTCTTATATATCCCCTCATTTTTTGATAAAAGTAATAAGCCACAGATTTAGACCCAGACATCTAAAATCCATTCAAGTAGATAAACTCATGCTCAATTCATGTATTTAAATTTTTCCCTCCATTGTTTTTTCACTTCAGTTTTCAAATTGAAGTTCCTGTGTTTGTTACTAAGATTTGTTGGGGCAATTGCTGTGGTTTCTGTGTCTGTGCTGCTCCCTGATGCTTTCCACTTAACTGCAGGAAGTCTTTGCTGAACTTCTGGGCACTCTGGAGGGAAGTATAAACAGGTATTAGAAAACTTGCAGCATAAATTGATTTAGACTGTGTCCTCCCCCCGAGGTGAATAAAGGACATATAGTGGCTGACATGAAAGTAGAACTGCCTCTGTTGTTAGACTGGGAGAACTGGAGGTCACCACCCAAACAAGCTGAATAATAAACTCCTCATTTGCAGTGTGGACATATGGAAATGCAACAGACCACAGACTGACCCAAGTCCATGATTCCTGCCCCAGCATATTTGCATTTAAAAGATAAAGGTAAATCTGCAAAATATTAAAAACAAAACCTTGTACCAAATCTTTGAAATGCTGCTTTAAACCACAGCCAAGTTTTGGCATGGCAAAACATCTGTGAATTATTTCATCCACTGAAATAAAATGCTCTGAATCTTTGCAAAACATAGCCAATGCATTTTGCATGCTCAGAGTTAAACTGATAATAAATTTGGAATCTGGACAGAAATTTCCCAGGTTGGATTTGGGGATTTAGATTGTTTTATGGGGCAGCCTTTCTTAGTATGAGCATTGTCCACTCCCTATTATCATTCACAATTTCCCCCAAATGATTTTCTATTAGGGCAAGAACACTAGCAATTTGTGTCCCTCATTCTGAGCTATTCTGGAGGCTCTTATGGGTTTTGATCTTTTAAACCATCTCCATTAAATATTTTCTGAGATACTATGACTCATTTCATTACTTGTGCAATTAAGATTTGGAGAGTGTATGTTCCTTGTGCCGTTCTTTACTACTGGAATTTATTTTTCCCATTATCCTTATTACTGTCAAACTTCTTCGGCCCACATAAAGTAGTGTGGCATGACATCTCTTAATTCATATAAACAGACTTATATCAAGAACCTTCCTATATTTCCTTTTCTTAAAATTGGAGTCTTTCAACAACAATAAAGTAGAAACAAAACCCCCAAATACTACAGTTTACCTATGTGCCAATTTGCATCCTTTTTCTGAAACAGGAGTTGACAAGTCCAACATGTGTGAGCAATAACTGCTATTCAAAGTTAAGCTTTGGAAATGGTGACTGACATGGAGCCGGGCATTCCTTCAACCAAGGGAATTATCAACTATAGACCAGCCAAAATAAACTCAGAAATTTCCTCTGGGTGTTTATCACTCTGAGCATCATTCTTTCCCACACACTGGGCAAAGGTTCTTGACCTTCTGATTTGGAGCAAAATCACCCCTATTAATTAAATAATTTGTCCATTATCACCTGAAGACATATGTAACCTTTTCACCCTACACAAGAAAGAGCATATTAAGTAAATAAATGTCTATTGTAAATATGAGCAAATCCCCAAGCTTGTTTCATTTCCTGTAGTGCATATGCCATCCCAGTACTGCTCAGTGTAGATCTGCACAGCATAGCACATTAACACATTTTTTCAATCTCCTACAGATGTCTTTGCCCAGAATTTTCAAATGAAGCAGTGTAAAGCAAGGGAAATTAATTATAATTGGCCTTTCAGCTATAATGGCTGGACTTATATGTGGCCTAAAGTACAACATTGTACATCTCTCCATATCATAACTTAGGTTATATACCTTTCATAGTAGCTTTTACTGAGATTACAACATCAGATGTCTTTATCACAAAAAAATAGCTTTTCCCATGGAACTGCAATCATTAAATTGTGGGGGGAAAGTTTTGTTTTTGTCACTTCTGCCAGGTGAGTCATTATTCATGCCGTGGAATATCTACAAGCTCATCAGGAGTGATGTTCTTACAATTGGAATGAAGCCCTTTTTTAACAGCATCTTATGGTAAAAAATATTCTCAGAATTTTTTTACATTGATGCTGCCCCAGAAGTCTAGCTAACAAATTTCAGAAATGTAGATGCCTAAAGTTATCAGTATATTTGATTTTTAAAGAATTACATGTACATCTAGCCCTCATGGGCAAAGTTTCACCATCTGGTAGAGACCATTTATTTGCACACACTATATAATGACCTCAAGACTGAAAAAGTCAGAAGCCTTAGAAAACTACACCTTATATTTTAGCTGCTTTTCACAGACATTAAAATACCCCACACCTCATAATACTCCTACAATTTTTAATAAGATACTGCAAAGAAAAGCTCCCAAGAAAAATAATTTTCCAGAGGAATTATGAAACAAAACTCCATTGATCATCCCATTACACCTTTACTCTGCAATGCAAATTGAACAACAAGTACCATTGGGAATGGTTCTTTCAAGAAGAGAAAGGCCAGACTGTTTCAATGGAGGTTGTAAGTGTTTAACCCCCTTTGTGAGCCTTCAGAAATCTTCTTTACGCTCTTTATCTTTCTGTCTTCTGCCTTCCTTCTCTTTGTCTCCAAGTTCTTGAAGTTTCTGTACTATTTCTCTCTCTTTCATTTGTGCTTACCAAGGCAAGTTCTGACTTTGTACCACTGAAAAATCCTATTTTTATGCTCAAGATTTTCAAACAATGTTCATTCTCAATTTCTGGATAAAGACTGTTTCCTCTGCTTTCCTAATGCAGTTTGAAGAAGAGAGATGTTAATCTTTTCCGTCACTGCAGAGTTCCTCCTGGTCTCCTCTCCCATGCAGTTGTTTTCCCTCTGTGTCTCAGTCCCTCTCTTTGTACTTCATTTTCTAAGTAAGCTAGTATAGTCTCAGGAATGCATCCTGATATTTTAAAATGTACTGCTCTAAAGAAAGGTAGAGCTGCTTCCCCTGCTATTATGTAGGAATGACACATCCTGACCATCCCTTTTTTTTTTTCCTTTCTCTTACCCTTCCTTTACCCCAAGTACCTCAAAACAGCAAACACACTTAGATGTTCCTTGGCATAGCACCAACCAACGGCACAGACATCTGCTAAAAGATGTTCAGAAAGGCTGAAATAGATTTTATGTCTTAAGATTTTTCAAGAAAAAAATTGCAAATCCAGTTCAGTGTTAGAAGGACAGAAAGAGAAGGGAAAACTTGGTTTTCTTCTTTGTCATGACCAAGTTTCCAGCTTCACACTGATAGGGCCAGGAGTTGTACCTCCCCAAAGAGGTTGAATGCAAATTTGAAAAAGGGGAGGGATTGAGACAATATTTCCCCTCTTTCCCCTGCATTTACCTAACAGTTCTGACAGGTTTGGTGTTCTTCAGATATCTGGGGAAGGAAGAGGAGGTGAAAAAACTGGGGACAGAGCATTGAGGAAGCAGTAACAGAAAACCAAGAGCAGTGTCAGGGAGCAGGGCAGCAAGACTCAGTAGAAAGAGCTAAAAAAAATCATTGGACTAAGAAAGTGTACTGGAATTAGTCTGAAAACTCAAGGGAACATTAGGCAAAAAAATCAACACCACTGATTATTAGTCTCTTTTGGTGCATACCTACATCATCAGCTCAAGACAAATGGGGAAATAAGATGTATTTCTCCATAAACCTGTTTTCTCCAGAAATAGTTTCCAGATTTTCAAGACCAAAGTGATGCAATCTGTCTTCCTAAAGCTAACTCTTCTACAGTATTTAGAGGTATAAATACATAGAAATACACAATAGAAAACATCACAGAAATAGATAAATTAGACAAAATCCATGATCTAATACTCCAGGATTTCTGGTCCAGAAAGACATATGATGCTTGTGAAATAACTAAAACCCTTTGTGAGCAATCATGCAATAAGATGAACTTAAACAGGGAAAAATTGAGGGCTTGTTTTGGTTTTGTTATGTTGGCCAGGAAGTCCCTCTTGGAGGCTGCAAAGTAACTTTATCAACTAAACCTTAATGTGAGCTTAAACAAAGATAAATGTAATCTTCCATACTTGGAAAGAAGTAATCCCAAGCAGCAGCACAAGCTGGGGGCTGATGGGCTGGAGCAGCAGCTCTGCTGAAAGGGACCTGGGGACAGTGGCAGGCAGTGAGGTGACTGGGAGCCAGCAGTGTGTCCTGACAGGGAAGGTGGCCAGCAGCTTCCTGGGCTGCACCAGTAAGGATGCAGTCATTAACCCAAGAAATATGGCTACTTCACTTACAATGCCACACCTGCAATACTGTGACCACTTGTGGTCCATCAGCTGGGGAATTTGAGAAGGGTCCAGCAGAGGCCACTGGGATTATTAGGGTTCCGTAGCACTTAACATATGAAGAAGGGTTGAAGGAAACAGGTTTACTCTGACTGGAGAACAGAAAGTTCAAAGGAGATCTTTGAGCACTCCTTGAATATCTACAAAGTTAGCAATAGAGGAAACCAAACTACTCTCTAGACAAGGATGCCTGCTGACAGAACAAGAGGCAATGGGCATGAAGTGCTGCAAGAGAAATTCTGTCTGGATTGAGGGTGAAAAATAAAAGAAGATTGGAAGAGGCTGCCCAGGAATGCAGTGGTAGTAACCTGTGCTGAAGAGAAGGTTGGGTCAGATAATCTTCAGAGGACAGTCAGAACTCTCCATGAATCCCTGTGCAGTCTTTCTAGCTGTGTGAACCATCTTGTTAACCCACCATCATCATCTTCCTCACTCATGAGGCTTTTGCTGCTCTGGGGATATGTGATATTTATTTCCAGTCATTGCGAATCCTTCATAAGCAGTTTATTTTACACTTTAGTTTTGCTTAAAAGGAGGAGGCACACGGGAGGCAATAGCAGACACCTCCCCTGACAGTTTCTTTTGCAGTCAAGACATTCAAGGAGAGTTAAATTGTGTGAGGATTTTTTAACCTTCAGTAACAAGGCTTAATTAGGGATCATGAGCAAATGTTATAGCAAAGAAGAGGCACCTCTGAACAGACATTCATATTGGGCTTTTGTTCCAATTAAGCTGGCTAACAAGGGATGTAAGAGCATTTGCATCTGAAGTATGCTCAAAGAATTCAGATAGCTATTACCATTTTTAATTTTACTTGAGCTGAAGATATTGAGTAAGCAGAACCTTTTGAAGATTAGATGTATTTGTGTAGAAATGGTGAAGAATTTGTACAGGTCTTAAGTAGCTCATTAAAATATTTTGACACTGCAAAGAACAAACTCATACTGAAACCCAAGAATAAATTGCTTGTTTTTTTAAGAAAAGAGGAATTAAAATAAAAAATGTAAAAAAAAAATTGGGAAAGAAAGTTGATTTTGCTCCCTGATCTGTTGAGCATTTGTCACAAAAGATGTATTGGAATAACTATAAAAAATACTTTTCTGAATGGGGGATCTGCCTGACCTCCCCAATAACACTGACTTCAGCAGAAGCAAAATCAGGCTTCAGAGCTGCCCATTTTGGACCAAGAAATGTTAAGAAGCAAAAGGTGCAACCTTGCCATACCCTCCTTTTGGTAAACACAGTTAAGAGGCATAGCTGTGAGAAGATAGGTAAAGCTAAGGAAGAGACAGTTTTCCTTTGCTAACATTTACCAAAATACTGTAACAGCAAAATTTTTCCATTATAACAAAGAACAGTAACATCTAATCCCCTGGTTGTTCCCTGATGTACCACAATTTGAGCCCTGGCAAATGCCTTACAAGTCCAGATGGCAGCAGAGGAAAAAACCAACATAATATGAAGGAAAGGGCTTGTGATTTTGATGAAGACTAAAAAAAAAACCCACCTCATTTTCCCCTGGAGAGAAATTGATGACTTTGTAAGAAACTTCACCTTTCGGGGAAGTATATGGTGTGGTTCTTTAAGCCACTCTATTTTACATAAGCATCTAGGTAAAGTTAAAAATGCTGGGTTTTAGCAATTAAAAACCTCTGTGGAAAAGGTGTACATAGCCACCTGAGTTAGCACAGTCATTTTATTGAGCACATGAATTGTATTGAGTTTTAAATACAAAGGGGACAGGGTACTTTTCAGAATTTGTAGCTATATTTTTGCTGTGACTAAATTTACTCCTTTTTGTTGCACAGAGGACATATATGAAAGGGAAACTGGTTTCAGGAGGTTTTTGTTTTGTATCAGTTTTTCCCAGATCTCTAGAATTAGCCTGAAGGATCTTTTTAGAGAGCAAGTAAATATATAAAATATTAGGACAACACTGCAATGCAAAAAGGATGTTAAATTGCTCATCCAAGGAGATGACATAACAAATACTGACATAATTTTCAAGCAGCAAAGCAAAACTAGGTCAAATCACATTGACCTATCTAATATAAT
Source organism: Cettia cetti (assembly GCA_013401135.1). NCBI lineage: Eukaryota > Metazoa > Chordata > Aves > Passeriformes > Sylviidae > Cettia > Cettia cetti. Next base: position 150,577 of record VZUI01058443.1, read on the forward strand.
AAGCCCCTTTTTTTCAGATTTTTACAATGTAGACTGTGTCTCCAGGCATTAATGTCCCCTGTTATCAATGTATAGTGTTGTCACTCTGCTTTAATGTCTTATCACTACGTTGTGTTAATTAGACCAAAACAATACAGTGCACTTTTGAACTGCTTAAATCCCAACTTTAAACCTCTGTCTATAATTCTGAGGTTTTCCAGTTAGAAATTAAATCATTAACCATTTACCTGTTTCAATAGTTGCTGGAGGGATAAGGCAAATTTTGGCCTGTACAGTCAAACCCTAGGCTTCCTAAGTTGTTCCAAACAAGGTCCATAGCTGACATCTCTCAGTGATGAAATGCATGCTAGTATTGATGGCATTTGATACCAGGCATAGCCAAAGAATACACAATCTTTCAAGTATCACATGGACAAACCTGGTCTGTGCTTGACAATGTGTCCCTGCCCAAGAGCTTTATCCACACGCACTGCCCTGAAAGGAGCAGTGTTTCTCCTTGCTCTGGGCAGCCTTCCCTTCCCCTATTCTTGTTGTTCCTCTGCACATCAGATTTACAACATGCATATTTTTCAGTGAGATTATTTACAGAGTTGCCTAGGCTTCTGCCTACAGCCTCTTGAGATTCCAGCAAGAACAGAAACATAAGCAGTAAGAGAGAGATCTGTCTGTATCCCTGCATCCAGAGCTGAGGTGGAACCAGAGACTGGGCTGATGGCTTGAGACCTCTCTGCCCAGAGAGCTGGAGCTGGTTACAGACGGGGAAAAAAGCACAGGCAGGGGACAGAGGCAGATCTTGGTGGTCTACAAAGGAGAAGCTGTCAACAGAGTGTACATATTCCATTTAATACACATACAGATTTTGCAATAAGGGCATAATATTAGGGAGGGAAAACCAGAAAAATCCAATGATAAAATCAAAACCCCCTCCAAAACTTTTGAAGCTTGCTAGATGATGAAAGTTTCCTTGAAACTGGGATGCTGACTCTTGTTCCAATGGAGTGGCTAGATTTGGTAGGTCCAATCTAAATATAAATGTAGCAAAATGGGTAGTGTTCCTCTTTTCCTTTTGTTTTCTTCTTCCTTTTTTTTCTTTCATGCCTCAAATTACCTCTCAGGAAGAAAAATCCCCAAACTAATACACAACACAAGCCAAATTGAAAAGAAAAAAAAAAAAAAACCCTCCAGCAAAAACCAAACAACAACAACAACAAAAATCCTACCCCAAAACAAAAACCCAAAACCAAAACAAACAACAACAACAAAAAAAAAAAAAAGTCAAAAGGGTTCATGTTTCCATATGGGATAACTACTGAAAAAAAAATAGATTTTTTTGAGAACAATTTTGCCATAAAATATTGATTTCTCAGTATTTTTGAAAGAAAACATCAGCTAGTGCCTCAAATAAAGGTTAGGAAAAAAAAAAAAAAAAGGAGATCCCAGAGATGGTTGGGGAGGGAGTAAGTAAGCTTACTTACTCATCTAAGCTCTCACTTCACCTGAGTGCATCTACAAAGTGCACCAGCTTGCCAGAGCCACCAGCCCTACCACTCTGGTAGCATGGGAGAGGGTGTGTGTGTGGGGGGAGGGAGGGGGTCTCTCTAAGCTCCTGCTGCAGTTGTTCAGTAATTAAATACCTGCAGAGCCAAAGAGATGAGTCAATGCCATCAGTCCTGGGCACCTGCTCGGACACTGGAGCCCCACAGGTGCATGGGCAGCACAAGGCAGCCTGGGTGAAGGGTGATGGGAAAATGCTGTTGTGACCAAAGGCATGAGAAATATGTTGGCCTTCCTGCTCCAAAATGTGGAGAGACTGTCACAGCATGTAACCAGCTCCTTTCAGGGGCAATAAAGCGTTCCTCCATAAATATTTTCCTTAAAGCCTATCACACTACAATAAAAAAAATCCTATCAGCCCCATTGGTCTCCTCATTTACCATTATTTTAGTCCTTTTACAGGACTTTCTTTTATTTGTTTTACTATCTTAAAATTGTTCTTGCACCCAGTTATCTCAACACTTATTCAATCATAAAACTTTTTGGGCCAAACAAACATTGCCTCTTTGCTGGCTTTTTTCTCCTCCCACATCCCCTGGGAAGATATAAATACTAATGATAAAAAAACCATGACATGACAGCAAATGGGAAAGAATTTTAAAGAATTAAGAATGCTTTTTACTGCTTAGAAAAGAGATCAAAATCAGCTTCCTACCCGTTAGCGCTTTTCCCAGCTTTCAGACAGGCTGGATTCTGCACTGCAAGCCAGGGATCTCAGGGATATACAGTAATTCCTTACAGCTTGCTAAAGCATTACAAGCTCTAAGCTGCACGACTGTAATAAAGACTTTGAACCAAAAACAGGCTAAAGAATGAAATACCCTTCGAAGTCTAAAATTCCGTTCAGACAAACTCCAGCGCACATCCAAAAGACAATTAATACGGCTGTATGTGAAAATACTGGTCTGCTTCTTTCTCTCAGCTCAGTCTTTACCCACAGACAAATCAAGCTGTTTCTAAAAATGCTGAAGCATTTCCTGAGCTTCAGCAGATTCCCTGCGAGCATTTACCGCTGCGAGCTCCTTGTTCCCAGCATTTCATTTCCTTGACCCCAGGATCCAGCAGACCCCTTACCTCTCGTGCTACTCTGTGGAGGGTCTCTGAGGTCTGACAACTTTTGCAGTGCTCAGAAGCTGTTGAAACCCTCTGTGGCACTGCCTGCTTCCCTGTCCCTTGCCAGTGGGGAAGCCCTGAGACCAGGCAGCAGTGGGAAGCCAGCAGCCAGCGCAGCAGAGGGCTGGGCAGGCTGGAGGGAGGGAGTTGGAGACAGACCTCGTCAAAGGTAGGAGGCCTAGTGGGGAACATGGAGACAGAGATACACATCTAAATAGTTCAGGCACTAATAAAAGCTTCAGGTTGGGTTCTGCTCAAGACGTGAAATGAAGCTGAATTTTGATGTATTTCAGGCTTCCATCAATGCAGAATGTGGTGTTACTTAATAACCTGACATTGAAAAACCAACATTATTTTAAAGATATCCCACATAAAGTTAATGAGGAAAGTGGCTCTGGACATGTATACCTCTAGCTTTAGGTTGAAATTCTATCATGGGAAGATTTTGAGAGCGTCAAGTCTGACCTCTACGGGTAGGTTGCTGAAATAGGAACAGGATCTTGGGATCGCAAATCGTACACAGAACTCTTATAAACCAGGGCAAGGTAATGGATCAGATGTACTACTTAACATCACATTATCATCAGTGCCTCCTGAAGCCATATTTTAAAAACACAACTATTTGTATCAATATCTGTGGGAATTTGGCTCCCGCAAATTCTTCTTTTGCAAACTGCATAGACAACGCAGCACCACAAGAAGCATTTCTAGTGCGAATATTTTTACATTCAAAAGTGTAAATGGGTTACGCTCTGCTTTTTATTATCCCTCCCCCTTCCTCACCAATCTTCCACATGATCTACTCTTGCAGAGCTACAGAAACAGGCATTACTTTGAAACTGATAACATTCATTTGCCTTTTGCAAAACTGATGTTTTTAAATGCCCTGATTGGTGCCACCTTTTTCTAATCAGAACCAACCACTCTAACAAACTACCCTTTGTCAGGGGATCCCATCCCCTCTGTTCCCACCAACCTACAGCACATGTTGCTATAGCTACTCTGCATGTCTATTTACCACACAAGTGATCAAAGGGAGCAGACAACACACATACACACACGCACAAAAAATCCTCACCAGGCTTCCTACCAAGCAATGTCCAGCCACTAATTAACTGATACACTCCCAGCCTGTGGACTCTGTACACTTATTTTATTTATTCTGCTTGGTACACACACAAAAAAAGGCAGCATTCTTCAAGATGCTCTTTCTTCTCTTACAGGCCAAACAAACAACAAAACATTCCAGGATGAACTCTATAAGATAATTTCCTAGTGCCAGGCAAAGAATTACAGAACTACAGGACAGAAATACAGCTTTTCTACAGAGGAACACATTGAGAATTTTAAAAAGGTATGCAAAAGAAAATAGGAAATAAGAAACACATGCTAAGAACTTAAACAGCTGAAAGGAAAAGGGGTGATTTTGAATTTTGCATATGTTTTGCACTGAAATTGTATACGGCCTTTATTCACTTGGTGATTATATGCACGCTAAAAGCCATATGACTGCAGACATGATAAGTAATTATAATGGTTTTATGCACCTTAGAAACACAGTTTTTCATTTTTAGGTGGCCAGTCAGTTAACAGTTGCTTAGTTGAAGCTCTTTATGTGACAAAGGGCTCAGGACTCAAGACTGCCTCGATCAAAGTCAATGGTACTTCAATAGGAAGAGGCCAAAATAAGGAGCTGCATTTTTTGTCAATGACACTCCTGTGAGCTGCACTTCAGGGAGATGTTGTGGTTGAAAGGGAATGAAAATGAAGTATTAAAATTCATCAAACATTTGATTTTCTGTGAAGTAGGCTTAGGAAACAAAACAGAGCACACAGTGCCCTCTCCAGTTCTGCAGCAAACTCTAAGAATCTAGCCACGTAACTGTGTCCACCCACAAAAAAACTCCACCTTTATGAAGGCTGAGCACCCCTCAGGAGTTTCCATCACTTGCAAATTTCCTTACTTTATAAATAATAAACTGAACTCAGTACTCTGCAAAGAAAATATTTAAAAAAAAAAAGTTACTTGCAAAGGCTTTTTTCTTGTCTGTTAGTTCTTTTTTTATGTTTTTGCAACTATGTAAGACACCTTTAAAAACTGCACTTCGGCTTCCTAACACTAGTCTTACAGCACACACCAGTGGGTATATTTCCTGTGGATGCTTAAACATTTACTGGTACACTGTGATCAGCATAAGTTCTCAGACAGGATAGAAATGTTCCTATTTTGGTTGCTGGACCTTATTTATGAGGTTATTATATAAGACAGCAAAAAGACAACTCCTGCTGAGGTTTTCAATGAAAAGCTAAAAATGACTGCTTCTTTATACTGTCTCATTTACAATTCTCAGCTCAGTATTTACACCAACCCCTGTGATCAGCTGGAGACTATTGGACTGGCACAGTAGTAAATTAGGTTGAATCTTATCAACAGGCTTCATATTACATTTCTACAGTAATTCCTCCACTTAAATTGGGGAAATTAGTGCATTTGTCTTTCTATGTGCTATTGTTCAGTAGCTGTGGGTTGCCCCTGGGTCAGATCAGCCATCAGCATAGTACATGGTTTCATTCCAACACCTGCAGTACATTGCCATATGCCTATGTACTTGATGGTTAACTCTGCAACACCAAACTGAGCTATAGGTCCTACCAAGAGCCTCTCCAAGTGGGAGTACTCACTCCTAAAGCCTGTGAAGAGGAAGGAGTTAACCCACTCCCTCCCAGCTGGTGTAAGGATGAGGAAAGGAGCACCAAAGAAGGGCAGAGAAAGCAGCAGGACAGGTAAGGAGAGATGGTTATAAGGTGGAAGAGAAGGTAAAAAAGAGCTCTCTGTTGCTCTGAGTAGGAGGGCCATGGAAAGGTCATCCTCTGCATATAACTCCTTCCCTTAACAATTTCCAACTACACGCAGGAATGAGGCTGCACGTCTTGCCTGCTTCTAAAGTGTCTGCTATAATGGATTTCCTAAACGTTATATAGTTACTTCATAGCCCATCACAACCTTCATTTCCCACTAAAACAGGAATTCTGCTGACAGGGGCTGATGCACACAGTAGCTCAGCACCACCTTGACATCCAGCTCCCTGAATTTTGTCCCTCGGGCCCTAGCAGTGCCCACAGACTTTCCCTGCCAAACTGAAAATATTTGTGCACAGCAAACCAACCGAACCCAGAGAAATACTCCCAAACTATCCCCTTGGCACGGGAGAGAGAAGCCGCACTCAGAGGCAGGTGTTCAAACAAACCCTGGCCGCGGGTCTGTGCAGGCGGGCGCGGCCCCGAGGAGCGCGGGGCGGGAGCGCGCAGCCCCCGCCACGGGACGGGACGGCCCCGGCAAGAACGAGCCCGCCTGTGCCTGCACCTCTCTTTAGGATGGAATGTCTGCCCCATCCCTCCTCCCCTTCTGGAGGAGTGTGCCTTAGCATTCCCCCTCCGCCCCCATTCTCTCTTAGACTTCTTTGCCTTGCTCTTTTAACCCACCACTTATGAATCTTCATTGTCCCTGAAGCCTATTCTTTAGGTAGAAATATTTCAGGAGAGCAAAGTGCACATCTTACAGAGCATTTTACGCTTTACTATTGCTGTCCTGTAACATTTTTGCTTCTTTCGCACTCCTTGTTGGTAACCCTCTGTGCCAAAGTACCCTCTTGTGGTGATAATGATTTCTGATGACTACGTGCATCCAGCTGATCAACTTGAGTATCTAAAATGCCCTTCATTGTGCTTTGCAAGGACAAGAATTTCCCTCTCTTTAAAGAGTTACAAAATGTGGTGATTTTGCTAGTGGGAGCAAGAAATACCTTTCCTTGTCCTATCACCTATATTTTCTCTTTCTTCATCCTTCCTCGCCTCCTGTAACTTAGAGAAAACTGGCAAGGAAGCTGGGATTTCCCACCATGGTTTCAGAAAGCGAGCGTAAAACAAATGTTCCATTTGCGCTACAGGTGCAAAATCCTCACACATGCATTTCCTGGACATGTACTATAAAAGCACCCCTGAGAACTGAATGAATGACACCCACACAGAAAACCTAGAAAACTTCTCATTTCCTCATATTTTCCTACCATTGCCTACCCAGAAATATAACGTATTATGAGCAAGTTTAGGAAGCGGACTGGCTTTTTAAACTGGGACAGATCGTTGATTCATTCTTAAGATACAGTCAGTTGTTCTTCCTCTTACAAGGCTCCTCTAAGTGCACATTGTTGCTGTAAAACTATGGAAAACAAAAAGCAAAAACATTTTGTCACTGTGCCTTTTAACTGTGAGAATGAAAATAAAAGCTCCTTCTGTCTCCTCAGGTGAATAGAAGTCTTTAAAAAACGCTCATTTGAATAATCTTAGAGAAAAAAAAAATCCCTAGAAAACCCATCTTACAGTACTTTCGTGAAGCTGCAAGACAGCTTGAAACTACTACGTTTTAAAACAATCAGAAGATTAAAGCACTGGCAGGCAAGGAACACATGCAGAGCTGTTTAATAAATTATCCTCGGGCTGAATTATTGGCATATTTAGGCTTATAACACAGCAAGTTCTTTCCTTTCGCATGTCACAAACAGGGCTGCGAGACAGCCTACACAATGCGCTTAAACCATGGCAAACTGGAATTGATTTACATAGCTCGCAAACCGCTCCCATGCTCCCTACAAATCCAAAACGGACCATGACTTGCATGGCATCCCTGCCTACCGGGAGAATCAGGAATGGGGAAAAGGATTTAGTTTTTGTTTTTCCCCCCGCCACCTGGAAACTTACAATTATAAGAAAAAAATAAAGAGGAGGAAAACAAAACAAAACAAAACAAAACAAAACAAAACAAAACAAAACCAGCAGAGATGGTCAGGGGTTGGGGGCGGTAGAAGCCGGAGCCGGCGGGCAGTGGCTCCTTACCTGCCTCATGGTGAGATTCCCATCATCCATCCAGCCGGCCAGGGGCTGCTCACTCCGCGCTGCTGTCGGCAGGGCAGAAATCCATCAAGTTTCCCACCGTAAGCAAGTTTCCCTCCCTCCTCTTCCCTGCCTATTATTTCCCCCTCCCTTTTTATTCTTTGCTGGGGGGAGCCCTTAGACAACGTCAAGTTTCCCAACCTTCTTGGCCCAGCCTATGAGAAGTCGGCAGCGGGGAGGCAGCTGTCCGGCAGGCTCTGATTTCAAACGGCGGCGCAGGGATGGAGAGTTGGCTGAGCCGGGCCGCGGAGTCGCCTCGCCAATCAGGAGGAAGGGGAGGGCGGCACGGCGCATAAAGGCTGCTGCCTACACGAGGATTAGGAGAGCTTTCAAGGGTTTAAAAGACTGAAAGCAGCTGGAAACAGTGTCTAGGGCTACAAAGAGGGAAGTCAATTTGCGGTGTAAGAGATTATTCCCATTCTCATGTAACTGCTCTGGGTCTGCTCGAAGCTTAACAGGCTCCCAGGACTTGAGCAAGGATATGTAAATGCCCAGTTGAAACTAATGCAACATCAGAGTGATGCAGGAAAGCTCGACAGCCTCCCGGTAAAGTGGCAATATCCCGTCTCCAGAAGCACCGATTTCCTCATGTCACATTAAAAGGAAAATTACATAATGACATAAGCAGGAAGTAAAATACCGGTTACCATTTACATTAAGGGCAAGTGCCTGTCTGTTGGAAGGAACAAAAATATGTGTGTGGATCCATAGGCTATGTAAACGTTTTGTTGCAAAGTTGTATTTGTTTCAGTGGCAAACGTTTAGTCATCCCTAGCCTCAGTTCATTGTCCGCTTTCGTTTCTTTAGGGAGCGTGGTTTCCTCATTTCTGAAGCTGAGTTTTTCATGCAAGTTTTTCACTGGACTCGAAATGCAACTTCAAAGAAAAAAAAATAGTGTGTTTTGTTTTGTTTTTAACGAGATTAGCTGCTATCTGCTGCCCCTCGGTGGCTTTCATTAAAATAAACAAAGAAAAGGCAAAATCAAAAATCTCAAATCTGAAGGCGGCATTTGTTTGAGTTACACGTTTCATAGAATTATAGAATTGTTTGGGTTGGAAGAGACCTTGAAGAAAATCTAGTTCAAAGTTTCTTGAGTTTAAAAAAGAAAAAAAAACCCCAAAAAATAGAGAAGTGCAAGCCTGCACATTGATACCTGCCAATCTTCTCCAAAGTGGAGAAGGCTTCTAACTTATTATCAGTTCAGAAGCCTGTTAGTCATTCTGTTCCGCTTGTAATGGAAATCTGTCTTTTGATCTTAGGGAACAATCAGGCAAATCTGATGCCTGAAGTAAAGTCCCAATATCATGAATTTACTTCTGCAATGGCTTTATCTACTAATGAAAAAAATTGTCTCTATCCATAAAACCCCCTAGCCATACAAGTAACCTTATAGAATTGAGTCACAGGAAAAAAAATTACAATTATGTTTCCAGGATTGTAATTAAAAGCTTCCAAAAATATATTTCCTTTTAATTTATTATAAGCTCCAGCAGTGGGTATGTCACAGGAGAAGAAAGAAAAGATATGAAATATGTATATATTTGTTTTCCCATTTAAAGACAATAATGATTTTCTTACAACAGCAACAAAGAAAGAAGCTTGCATAATATTGGCACTTTCTAGATCGGAAGCATGGCATGGATGGAGGGAAAACTTGATTGAAACCACTACTGCATTTTATCCAGGTCCAACTTTACTCTTGCCTCGTTTGTGTCCTCAGAAGGAAGGATCCAATGATATGCTTTAATGTACAACACCAACCATCTCCAAGGATCAATATAACATGCTGCACAAGGGTAAGCCCAACCATCCTCTCTAGCCAATGTGGAGACAAGTGAGGGATGCCTCACTTGATGCATCACTCAGTAGGCAGTGTTAGACCTCAGTGATGGTCTAATTCTGCCCACTTGCACTACAGCTTGAAGCAGCTGCAATGCAGAGTGAGGTGCATCAACATTCCTGCACTTAACAGGAATGCTTGTCCTCTGTTTCCCAAGCATAGCTTGGGGACACGTGTCACTTGAAATGAGTATATGGTACGTGAAGACCTTTTACTACTTTAAGTCTGAGAGAATCCTCTCCAGGATGCATTCAAAGGAAACATAAATGTACTTTTTCAAAGTAATTAGAACATTAGGGGTAAACTACCCTGGTGAATAGGATGTAGTAAAAAGTTCAAAACTTACAAAATTAGTAAGGATTACAAAGGATTCACACAAAACCCTTATATTTGATTTCAGGGCTTTAAGAAGGGGATTTTTATTAAAGCTTCTGAGTTGTACATGGAAACAAAGCAAAAGTTTCTGTATAAAGATAGGACAATTGCGTAACTTTTCTGGAAATGGAGACACCTTTTCACATACAACATGCACAATTTACAGGATTGGGTGGGTACTGCATTTTACTGAACACCCAGCAGAATGTGGCATCAAAAATGAGTTGATTGTATAGGGTAAAAACTGATTTCTCTTATTAGCAAAAAAATGAAGCCATTAAAATGGATGACCTCTGTTCAGGGTGGGGTGTGGGCTATTTTTTCTTTAAATCTAGTGTCACAGACAGCCCCTATTCTATTTATGCCATTCACTTTCCACCTTTGAGGAATGTACTTTGTGGTCAACTCACACTCAGTTGCTAGAGTTTTTTGGTGTAATACAGGTTTTTGTAGTCCAGACCAAAATAAGGCTGCAGCAGCTGCAGAGGGTGCAGTGGTATTATCACACACAGTGGATTCAGGAAACTGGGTCCTGCACTTTACTTCCTGGAATATTCTGAGTAGCACAAGAGGAAAAGAGAGGATCTATATCTGATGTGGTTTTGAGGGTAGTCAGCATCTAAAGACACAGATGAACAGCTAAATGTGAGGAAGAAGAATTGCTGTCTGGGGTGCAAGAAAACAGGTGCTGTTTTTTACACCTTCCTCTGAAAATCGTATTTCCTATCTATAATCCAAGCATATGTGTGTGCATGAGAAAGTCATATGGTATCAGGGGAAGTGAAAGGAGATTCTATCCCTGCCAGAGGAAACTTTTACAGTCTGTCCAGTGGAACCAGTGGAGGCAAGAAGAGCCAGAGGAGCTGGTGCCAGGTGTACGTTCAGACATCACTGGGAGCAAAGACCTGTATAAGCCAGACCAAAGTCATGATAGGAACTGCAATAGTTTTAAAGGATTCTTATTGAATTAATCCAAGTTAAAAGTGAAGTGGCTACAAGCACACCAAATCATTAACAGTTTTATGTTATGTGAACACTGGTTATCAGCAGTAATGGTCACATATTCCTCTTATCAAACCCCTTGGAGTTATGAGTGACATCAGCAGACACAGAAATACCAAAGGAGCTCTGACCCTTCTGCTCACTGTGGATGCCTGCCACACTCCTTATCACACACCAAGCACCTCCCAGACACAAAGGGCAGACACACAAGCCCTCCATCTAGCCTCATGTCTCAAGCATTATGTTGCCCCCTTCACTATCAAGGCAAGATAACTTTAACTGGGCTTCCATTATTGGCAGCATTGATCGGGAAGATCTTCAGTATGGCTTGTGCTGTTCTGCTCCTGACATGGCAAAAGTAGTCAGCAGGCACTAGTGAGAACTCAGGGTGTTGGGTTCTAACTAAAAATCCTGCCTCGTACTGCTACTTAAGAAAAAGATGATTAGAACGTGTTGTGAGCCAGTTTATGTAGTTTATGTATGTATTAAAGCTTTGAGAGTACCTATAAATGTGCAGAAAACCTCAACACTGTGTAATACCAGTTACAAATTGTACATTATGTAAAAATATTACGTATTTTTTGCATAGACATAGTAAATTAGGCATTGAGTACTCTTTGTTAGCACATCAACTATTTCTTAAAATATTCATCTAAATTTAATGGGATGAGGCTTACTTAGTTCAGTGCTTGTCAATGCAGTGTGCAGTTTTGAAGGTTTTTGAGTTGTGACAAGGCAAAGACAAAAATCTTGACACCAAAAATCTGTTTCAGAATCTGAAACTTTTGCTCACTGATTTTTTAACTAAACCTTCCTTATCTACTTTTATTGTTTCTAATAAATTACCAAACACAGGAATTATTTTGAGCTGGGATCAAATGCAAAACAGCCTTATGTGGGATCACTCAGTTGCTGGAGCTTTTTTGGTGTAATACAGTTTATGTAGTCCAGACGAAGATAAGTCTGCATCAGCTGCAGGGCAAGCGCAGAACAGGAAGTGGCAAAAAAGGACTTTCTCTCATTAGCTGAATTCCAGCTGCCATGGAAATCCTCCTGGGCCCAGAGAATTTAATATAAACTAAAGACAGAGAACCACTCTATTTCTTTACTGGGCTGTGCCAAACAAAGACAGAGCAGACCCCAGGATCTGATTATATGGTAAGAGTGAAAGAGTTGCAGTAGATAAAAATATGACCCAGCATACAGGTTAGAAAGAAACAACCCTTGTTTGAAAATGAGCATCTTCAGGTATGAAGTTAATCATAAATATATTGCCTTTAATTTGCAGTATAGACAACTAATAAAGACACATTTTTCAAAATAAGACAAGCAGCTAGACTGCTGCACTTTGAGAGAAAAATCTAATATTCACACCCAAACTATTGGCATTGTAATGATTATTTCTAATCGTTTTTATAGTCCCTCCCTTGGCAGTTTTAAATTGGCACCTGCAGGAGGAGCAGGATGTTCAAAATACAAAACACTTCTTAATAACCCCATATAACACTAGAATACCTAAGGCAACACTGGCATGCAAAAATAACCTCCAGAAGAACTGGCACAAAATATAAGGTTGTAAGATGAAGACAAATTTATGAGAAGACAGTATAAAAAAAAAAGTGAAAAATTCCGAAATACCCTGAATATGAAAAACTGTTCTCAGTGTGTGAATGTTAGCATGCAATGATTTCAAATGATATAGTTAACATTTGTGAATGTAAGACTATACAGAGCTGGATCTCACAAAGTAGTATTTAGCTGCTTTTGGAAACATTGCTCCAGTGAATGCAATGAAGACAAACTGACAATGCTGGCAGAATGTCTGAAACTAGGACCAGCAGTGTCAGACATCCTTACATGTACACAAACACACTGAAAGCCACAGTGCACAAAGATGTCCTTAAGTTGGGTGGCTGGGGAATTAGTTGCCTTTCAAGACTCAGCCTTTTGCCAGGGTATCAGTAAAACAGGCAGAGAGAGGTGAGAAAAATCAGGACATCCTTCAGTCCTCTTGGAGCAACCCTTAGAAGACCATTCACCCTTTACAGAATCGCTCAAAGTGCCCTGATCTCACTTGGGACTGCACCAGCTGCAGGCAAGAGAGAAGGCTAGATATCTTCAGGACAGCTTCTTTCTCTATCCCTTAAGCAACCTATAGAATCCTCAGCTCAAACAGACAGAAAGGTGGTTAAACAACAGTTCATCTGCACTTGCCTTAAGGACTACAGTGACTAGACTTTTTGATTAAGGCTTTTTAATCTAAAGAATAATATCTCTTGGATTTCATTTTACTACATCTGCCATGAGGCAGATACTTGATCTGCTAGGCTGAAGAAACTGGTGCACAGTCATGTGTGATAAATTAGTGATCAGAAGACTCTGATAGTCCATTCTAAAATTCTACAGAAGTATAGTAAGCTAAAAAGACTAACAAAGAAGGATGCTATAAGAGTTCACTAAAACATCTGTTCTCTAGTATATATAAATGCTGAATTAAATGGAAATCACAATTAGTTTACCACTGTTTCTCTATTTGGTTTCCTAGGATTTTACAATTAGTTGCTACTTCAGTGATAATTATACTTCATTGCTCTTAGAAGTAGTAGATAATTAAATTACTACATTTTTTTAATATTCCAGTCCTAAGAAGCCTCCAAGAAAAAAAAAGAATGATAAAATAAGAAGATAAGAATTGCCTTAAGTATCTGTAACCTCTATTAGCATAGAAAAAAAGAGGGTAACTTTATTCCATTGCATTTTGTACCAACTGCTTATTTAGTGACCAGTTGCAAAAGTTAGTCATGAAGTGACTCAAGATAAGCAAATAAAGATGTGGGCAAGTAGCAGAAACCTGACAAAATCAATATTTTTTTTCCTATTCCAGAAGATATATCCAAACATATGGTCACACAGGCTCGAGGGAGAGTCATCTGGCCACAATTTCACTAAAACAAGTAAAAGCCTAAAATGATAAATTGTCACTTGAAGCAAGCAGCCATCTACTCAAATCCCCATTATCTACATGTTAGTTGAGATCATCAAATCATGCAAATCCTTCCTTTTGAAATAAAAGTCCCTAAACCACTGCTTTAGTAAAAAAACCCATGTAACACTCACTATTAAGCCCCCCTGCTCTAAAACAGTTTTTCTTCAACCAACATACAAAAGGTTAGACATGTCATATGCCTCGTACGAGTGTGCCAGAAGTGAGAAAGTCTAAGCACTGTTGAGACTATGCCATGTCCAGGAAGAATTATAGAGAGATTGACTCTGTGTTGCAAAACTTTCCAAAACAGAAGAAATGTTTGTGTTTTAACATATTTTCAAAATCTTAGCTGGGACAAGGTATTAACACAAAAAACTGGAATATTTCCGCATAATTTTTAATTCCTCATATTTCTTACTCTCAAAAAACATTTGATACTTCAATGTTCTGCTGTATTTCCTTGGAGTGGAGTGACAGTAGACAGTTTTGGTCATACAGAGGTAAAAAAGTTAGCTCAGGTGTCTCTTTAAAAATCCCAGGAAGCCAACTGCCACTGAAAAGAAAACCAACCAATATTTTGCTGACTTCAAATCAGGTATTTCAGCTAAGATCAATGGAGCCAAAGTTGTCTAGAAGTTCAAGTCAGACTAAAATATTGTTATTTCATTTTTCTAGTCATAAAAGCTTACTAGCAGTCTGCACTATCTCATGAAACTTAATTTAATAAAAATAGTTTTAGCAGTTGAAATTCCTGAGAATATTTTTGTAGGGAATTCTTACTTTTCTGTTTTTTTCCCAGTGTCCTGGCTATCCATGCCAGCCCTGCTCCATGGAAAAAGAGCTTCTGTGAAACAGGCAGCTTGCTGGAACAGGAGGTACAAAAGCTACCTGTCAGCTATGCAGCAAGGGGGTCACATGGAAAACTTGTGAAGTGACATGACTCAGAATCATATCTTAAACACTGGAAATATGAACTGCGGCCTGAAAATCTCTTGTGCCCGGGGCGCAAGGTGTTTCATCTCCTTCACTGGAATTCTCAGACTGCGTATGCAAGCTGTCTTTATACTGCTGAGGATAATAAAGGAGAGAATAAATCTATAAATGCTAAAACATCTTTGAACATTACTGCAAGCAGGGCAGCACAGGCTCTGCTTATGAGCAGGAATAAAAGACACAAAAAGGCTAATCATTGCAGATGTAACTACAGGTTTCTGGACTAAATCTAAGCAGTTAGAATGCAAAAGTTGGTATTAACCAGACAACACAACAACTAGACTACTGAAATTATTTCTAGAAAAATACGTCTCTGTATGTGTAAGCATGTAGACATTCATGAATGTGCAGAGAAATATGTTCAAATTCTGAAAGGAAAATTTAAGGTATATGCTTGGACTTTCTTAGTGGAAAAGAACTGAGTCTTCAGTTGCTCTTCCCTACAACTGAACAAAATATTTCCTTACTCAGAATACCAGCAGATTGCAGTGTTGGTGGTGAGATGAGGTTGTAGGGGGTAGGCTGGGGAATGACAGCAAAAACCTTAACCCAAATCCTTAAACTCTGGCCAGGAAAACCGCTTTATACAACTGAGAATTTGCTAACATATGTGACTCATGATTTGACTCATAAGCTTCTGAAGTTCACTGGGGTTACCATCAAGATCAGATTACCTATGAAATATCAGATTACTACACCTTCCCATTGCTTCAGAGAAACCCTTGGTACTGACCATGTAATATATTTATGTGGGAAGGTTAACACCAAAACCAGCACATTCCTCTAATTTCAAATGAGAAAAACAGGCAAAGAATTTAGAAGAAATCAAAAGAACCTTCTTATGAGAGGATTTTAAATTAAGCAATTCAAGGATGTAAGCAGATATCACAAAGCATTAGTCACCAAAGTTAAGTTGGAGACAGTTTCAGAAAGTCTTTGCTTATCACATTAATGCTTTTTCTCACCAGGAGCATTGCTTAAAACCAGCTAAGGAGGGTTTCAAAATGGTGTGTTTATAAATAGGCTCACTGGGACTGCCCTGGGAGGACTGGTCTGGTTGGGTCTCATGCTTATATCTGGGTCGAGTAGTCCGTTTTTAACTTTTAAACCACTTTCAGATGGTACTTTTATGAGTCCCTGTACCTCATTCCTTTTAATTGCAGGAATATATAGTGTAGGTTTACCACTCTCCAAAAGATTTTTTACTTTCTTTAGCTCACATTTCCAGAGGTGTCACCTATTCAGTCCTTCCTTTTCGTTAAACAGCACTGCCAATAAAAGTGACTGCAAAGATAATGGACTTCTCCAGGTTCCAAGCAAACCATTTTTATAATCCAAACCTTTAATTCTCATTTTATAAAATGCCCTTATAAAAAATACTAAAATTAAAAAAAGCAGACTGGTCCACGAGAACTATGTTTTTAATGAAGATTCTCAAAAAATCTGAAGTAACCCAGAAAATCTGATTCAGGTAAGACTTGTGGAAAGTGAAGCTCAACACAGAAATAAAATGCTCTTTCTTAGGCATTAATGTTTGCATCTCATATTTTCACAGGTTATTATTAGTTTGCATTTATCACTTCAATGCTGAAATTGTCAGATAATGTTCAGAGTGTCTTATTTCATAAATATGCATACTTATTTACAAGAAGACTCAACCATTATAACCCCTGCCTGCAACGCATTCTCTAACATCATTATTTTACACCAACAGCAGGAAAAAAAAGCACAGAAGTAGCTGCTACTGCACATCAGCCCAGTGATGAAGGTTAATGCATGCCTTCTAGACTATTTCATGCAGATTTTGATCCCTAGGGCCACACTGTAACATATGCTCATACTCTCTCTCCTTCTTGTTCAGACATCTACCCTAGCTGTAATTTTGCTGTAATTCACTATAAAATGCAATGATATGCAAAGGTCCTAACACTCATTTCATAAAGCCTTTTCCACTTCTCCTGGGCACAAAGAAGGTCTTTTATCTCAACGGGAATGCACAGTGATGTCCTGAATACCATGTCATCTTCAGCAATCCAAGATTTTTGGTGCTCTCAGTTTCCCATCTACCACCTGAGATTAACAACAAATAACTTGATACTATATGATGCTGCAGAGCAAACATGAGACAGGAAGACCCTTCAGCACATACAGAGGAGTTAGGCTGAGTTGTGCAGTCATGTTGCTCAATTACCAAATCATTTGGCAACAACTGATTTTGCTTTCCTCCTTCTGCATGTCTATTCAGAGTGGAAGCACATATACACAATGTACTGCACTTCACACTGAAGTGAGAGAGAAAAAAGAATCATACTAAGGATTCAAAAATGAAAAGTTTGTGATTTAAACACAATTTCCATATTTCTTTTATCACAGGAACTCATAATTCACTGGGACTACCTGCTTCTCTAAGTATTTAATTGTGTGGAAAAACATAGTACACCACAAAAAATGACAAGGCACAGAGTCCTTGGGAAAAGGTGATGACTCTTCAGCTCTCCAAGCCATCCCAGCAACCTTAGCCCTAAAGGCTGTGGGGCTAAGAAATAAGTCCACAGAAAAATTCACCTGCCATATTCTCACATTAGACCTTAGAAGTGTAAAGCTCTGACCACTTTCAGCTTGGAAGCTGAAAAAGAAGGGAGACCTTCTGAAATGCAACATCTAAAACAAGAGAAGCTGTCTTTACATTCCAAAAAATCATTATTGTTACAGCTTTATGTGATTTGAAATCCTGCAAATAAAATAAATGGCACAACTCACAGTCTTTTTTGATTGATAACTGCTGCAAGGAGGGGATCTCTACTTACCTTATTTTGGGTTCTCATGTTCAATCCTTTTGGGAGACTTTTCCCTTTATGTAGGGTTTGTTTGGCCACCACAAACCACTAAAGCCTTCAGCACATTTAACTGAGGGTGGTTATTATGGGCATGCTGTAGGTGGGCAGTGATGTGTGTCCACCACCCTGCTCCCACCAGTGACTTCTTGAACCCATTAATCTTTTGCTTTTGATAAATCAAACTGATATATAAAAATAAAGTAGAAGGGCAAGGAGAAATCAGACAGGGTGATCTTGAGTCTCAAGCATTTTTATGCATTTGTCTTTCAGAATGACCATTTCCAAGAGATAATATTATCAGCATTTTACAAATATTAGCAGGGCATTTGATGCACGTTTCATAGAGATGTTGCAGCGTCTCAAACAGGTGATAAGGGGTTGCTATGGTTACAATATTCTCTTAAGCTGCATACTTAATAGGTTCAAAAATAGATATTCTTACTTGTTATTTAAAATATTAGTTGCCCAACAGACATTTGCTTATGCACCCCTTACATTTTTTCATGGACTTTCCACTCTTTTATCTATCAAATATAGTGGATTTTGATACTGTTTTGAGAATAGGAGAGGTCACTAACCACTTTCCTTCTTCAGAAAAGAGGACAAGTTAGGTAGCTCATTATCTAGCCTGTTTATAATTAAGTCCAAAAATAACTGCTCCACTGTACTACAACTGTGAGAACTTTTTATTTCAGAGGATTTAATGAGTCATGGAAACAAGTTTAAAAGTCTGCACTAAACAAAGAACTAAACATTAGCATGGCAATAGACCATATAGCTTTTAATGGTCTGAACTCTTTGTCTCAGATTCGGACACAGACCCGGGATTGTCCCATCACCAACATTTCATCCAGTGTTTCTTTCAGATGGGTTACATATTTGCCAGTGAATCTGAAGATGATATTTAGGAAGTCTATTATCAGGTATGCAAATTGGGGAGAAAATGTGTCACATCAAATCACGACCATTTACTAAGATATTACTCATGGGCAAATGCTTTCATGCACTGCCTACTTAGAAGGGCAGGTTGAATGGACTTACTGTAAAGGCACCAAATTTCAAATTTTTATACTTGTTTGTACTCTTCATGATGCAATTAATGGGAAGTTTTAGCACACTAACTTATTTTTATTTGAGTTGGTTTATTAGGATCTATAGAATGTCAATAAACATAAGATTTCCTAATTTTTATTATCATCAAAATACTAATGTTTTGACTTTCTTTGGGTCACTGTGATCATTATGTACCTGCTACCTTATTTTGAAAATTTCCATTGACATCTGATACAGTCATAGGATGGAACCCTGCTATTATGAAACAAACACATTTATTTTTAAAATGGCCCAATTTTTACTGAGGTAAATATGAGTAGGATTACATCCATATGCAACTGATAACCTGACTGTGGTCAGAGAAAACAAAAATAATCCTCCAAGCTTGGCTAATAACTTAGTTGGATATATTTGAACACCTGTTACTATAATAGTGTTGGTAACTGGTTCTGTTTGGAGTAAGATTGAGCAAGAGCAAATGTGCTTGCAACTTCCAGATCTGCTTTCACAGCTTGTATCCAAAGAGATTCCTGGGAAATGAATTGATATTTTGCAGTCTGAGGCAGCAAATTTTTATAGCTGGTCTGAGCAATAGGGTAGGAATTCATGGAAGATAATACATTGAGCAGATCTAAGTACTAAATAGACACTTTACTCATTTATTTTGAAGTGCAGAATGCTGCATATTTCTAGAATGAAAAATGGACATAACATGTTGTTCTTGCAAGGTGTTACCATGTTAACAACTAGAGAGCCTTCTGTTAAAACTATTAATATGTGGCTTATCACTTCATAAAAGCTTGAAATCACAATGCAACAACAGTAAGCACATGTGGTACATATGAAGCCAGTCTGAAAATACAATACTAAGCATTCAGCAAAAGGCATTTTTGTACTGTAGTTAGCTGAGGTAAAATTGTCATGCTTGTTGTACCATCACCACTTTTGTTACCTACGAAATAAACCCATCCATACTCACTCTGTATTTGGGCTCCTTTCTGAAGCGCAAGAAAGGCTTTTGTTGCATCCTCGCTCTTCAGCACACACCAAACCTGACTTGGGATGTTTGAAGGTGGTGGTGAAGTCATCTGCCAGAAGGCTTAGCAATTTTAAGGAACTCTGTTCAAACCTGCAGCTGACCCTCTGTTTACCAAGATAGACATCATCTATCATAATGATTCTGTCACTGGTGTCAGTATTTGGGTAGTTGTGGCACTTACAGGAAAAGTGCAGGAATAAGCATGAAACGGTTATTTCATGGAAAGGATGGGGTGATAAATTATGAGACCAAGAGATGGGAAGAGGAAGAACCACAAGCATAGAATCATTTAAGTCGGAAAATACCTTTAAGATCGAGCCCAGCTATTGACACAGCGCTGCCAAGTCCACCACTAAACCACGTCCCTGCTCAGGGCAGGCATCTCCGTGCACCTTTAAATACCTCCAGGGATGGTGACTCCACCACTTCCCTGTCCCAACGCTTGAGAACCCGCACATCTATGTTAAAATGGAGCAGCGAGCTCATGAACACCAGACTCGTGTGTACACACGAAGGGACGAGCGGCAGAGCCCCGGCGGCCGCCGCCGCCTCTCCCCGTGCCCCTCTCCGCCCGCCCGGCTGAGCACAGCCTGCATCGCTCCCGTATCCAGCGGCTCGGGAAGCAGGACAGCTTTGCGAGGCAGCTGTGACAGCAGTTTCTTGTAGAAACTGCACAAGCTTTCCATTTTCAGGGAAAATCTGAACGGCTTTTGGTAATTTCTCAGCTAAGCTTCAGCTCCAAACTTAGCAACAATAAAATACATTTTTAAAAACCATATACGGCAGGCAATTCTTGCATCTATAATACTGTAAGATCCACTTCTTCCTATGGTGACATCATCTCCATTTCTAAACTTTTGTGATGCTTAAAGCTGATTTCTCCAGACAAAGAGAAGACAGCATAGGTTCAAACCAGCAACTGCTTTTCATCCAGCTTTAATGGCTGTGGAGGAAGCACACAACTGCTGCATTCCAGGAGTTGCTATGTTACATTTTGTGCCCCAGCATTACTATCACCGTGAAGTCTCTGTGTCGTAATTCCTCTGTACTTAGATTCTAAAAAGGCCACGTTTGCATACTTGAAATTTGTGATACATTTTATTCCCAGCATATGCCTACCCCCTTGGGACACAAGAGTTTTTGTTAAGGACCTGCTTTCTGCTTGTGATAATGAAAATAATCACTGAACTCTGACCATTAATGCAGAGTGTGTTCCAGACTAGCCTATAGTAACAGAATATCCTGACAGCATGGCGGGGCGATAAAAACACCACCAAGTAAACCTTGGGATAACTCAAAATACTCACTTGAAATATATGGATATCAATCCATCTTGTTCATTTTCATATTCCTTCTGTTTTTCCTAATTTAATATGTACTTTTTTTTTCCCTCCAGAAAAAGTAAGCAGCAAACACAAACACTGAATTTTTGTATCAGACAAAAACCAAGTTTTGAATGTCATGTCCAGACAAGTGAGAAACATGTTCAATACCAGGGCAGCTATCATATATAATAACTCAGTGGAAACAATATTATTCCATTAATTATTACATCCTCCAAGATCCTTGCTAAAACCAGATGTCCTCATAATGAAATGAGCTTTTATCCATATCTGCACTCAAAGATTTCTGTTCCTCATTTCTTCCTAGATACAGAAATAGTAAATATTATGAAATTTTGGCATATATCCCCCTATTTCCACCTTTGTGAATAATCAGTTTCATATTATTTGTGGATGTGAACAGGTTGAGTCCTTACCACCGTGCTTGGAAAACATGCAAACGTAAAGTTTGTCCACCTCTTGGAGATAGATTTATTGATCTTACCAACCCTTCTTGCCCCCCAATGCAAAAAACAATACAGCTTAACCTTCATACGAAATTTCCTCTCCAAGCTCATCCATTCACAGCATTTGCTCTTAGGAATTCCTCTATCTTAATTCACTTAATTCTTCCTCCTACTCACATTTCCTTTATTTCACGGGTAGTGAGTGAAACTGCATTTGCCACAATAATTCAGCAGAACTTTAGCAGATTTGGGCAAGAGAGAGGGACAAGAGTATCCTGCCACCCCTGTGTGTGTCCAAGAGCAATGGTGCTGACAAATGATTAGCTGAAACCATATTGTTCTTATTTTCAGTCTTGTGAAAAAGACTTCTCAAATGAGAACAAATTTTATTCACCTGAGGTTTTAATATTTCTCTGTATCTCATCAGCCCTGGCATTAATATGATATTGTGGTGATTTAACTTAGGAGTGAGTGTGGGAATTGCTCAGGGATGTGCTTATTTTTCTAACAAAAGTTCAAGTGTGCTATTATTAGCAATCTCTGGTATGTCATCAATGTCAAAGGCCAAATACTTTCTTGAAATGTTTAGGAATCAAGTGTGTTCTGAATCTGAGGAGCCTGTTCTCACTCTGCCATTCACATGTACGCACAGCAGCATGCTGCAAAGACAGAGAAGAAGCCAGAATGCTCCTGAACACTCCCAGTGTATCTGTTCTGATAGAGTCTGGGTTCTCTACAGGACAAATATTGACTTCAGAGAGCAGACTAACCTCGCCAGCCAGTATTCACAAACACTGGACCTGGGAGCCTGAACTTTACCTATTTTAGAGACCACTTTACACCACACACAGCTCCTTGCACACATAAGTGTACCTGCCTGCTTAGTACCTCGATAATACTCAGCCAGCTGCCTTAGCATGTCACCAAGAACACACAAATAGGGCACACAGGGAATATTGACATAAAATCCTTCAAGCAATTGTAACATCAGGTAGAGGGTGTTCCCTAGTTCTGTCTCTGAGTGCAGCATAGATCTACCACATCACTCTGAGAGCTGGCTCTTAGCAGCTCTGTGCTTCCTCACAGACTTTTGGATTAAACTTTCCCTGTCACATTTTATGAAGAGAAAGAGAGTGACCAACGTGAAAATCAAACCTGAGAGAATTAGCCATCCTGTCATTTAAAACTGGCAATAGATTTTTCAACCAAAAACTTTCTTGTCTTTGTCATCAGGGTCATTTATAGAAAATATGATGGCAGTTGCAAGCTCAAGCCTTTTCTTTCCAAAGGAAAGGGTTAAGTAATATAATTATTTTATTAGGAGCAGTGGCCATCTGTTATGTTTTATAAAAAGACTGGCAAACAATGTTAAAAACATCCATTACATGCAATAAAGAAGAGAAAAATATGTTTATTTAGCAAATGTTAATGTTTCTGAAAGATGTTTGATTAGCGTCTGGAATTTATCATCCTTTGCTAGAGCTCAGGCTAGAAGCCTAGCATCATCAACACATACTGTCAACAGGCATTAGCAAACAGTTTCATCTCCATGTGAAAAAAACCCAGTGATTAAGCTCTTCCAACTACATCACTAGGTGTATCATCCTCCACAAAACATAATATATACTTTTTTACAACCTCTTCCAAGAAATATCTCTCAAATCTCTTAGTAATTTTTTTTCCTGTGTGTTATAAAAGACTTTAAAAAATGTCTTTAGAAACAAAAAGACAGGAGGGCTTTCTAGCAGAAACAAGCCTTCAAACCTTCACAGGAAAATTTCATGCAAGAAGAAAGAGTAATGTGATTATGAACCAGAAGAAAACTGAAACCATTCGTTAATAAAATAAGGCAATGTCAAAAATCATGTAGTGCAAAACTGAAAGCCATGGTTTCTATTTTGATCGTTTGCTTCTCAACAAATAATGTAAATACTTAAAAAAATCCCAAACCACAGGATAGTGGAGCTTGCCTGCTGCTGCTGTGGCTGCCAGATATCATCATGGATATTCTAATGGGAGAAAAGAGAATGATGCTAAATTGTAAACCAAGGTTTTTGGTGAACTTCAATTTGAAGGAAACACACTAAGAACATAAGAACAGCTACATTTCAGTACTGTTTTCTTTGCACTGACTGTCAGTGTAGCCTGAATGGTTTTCTTGTTTTGGTGCTGTTTTGTTACAGCATTACTTAAAGAAAGCAATGGCTTTTGTGAGACACACCTTTGTTAAAATGTGTATACATATATACACAAAAAGCTCCATTTGAATTAAAGAGTAATGTCCACTGGTTGGTTCATGCATAATCTAGTATTTCCCCAAAATCAGAAACTTGTGAGAGAAGCAAAGCAGACGGATAGCAGGGGTATATATAAGGGGGAAAACTTTATAAAAAGACTGGCAAACAATGTTTCATTCTGTACTCACAAGCAAAACACTCCATTATTTTGTATATAGTAGGTAAAAGGGTTGAATCCAAGGTCTTGCATTTGACTTAATTTGAAATCATGAGGATATAAGAATTTTTAGTACAAAATTCTCCCAGTAGCAATCTACCTGCTCATGGGTTGGATTTTAACACCTCCAGAGTGTTACCATGCCACAACTTGAGGCAAGTTTGTCCTGCTAAGGTCCTGACTGAGAGATCCTTGCTGAGTCATGATACTCATCAGGCCAGGAACTGCAGAACCCTACACACATGGCTGAGAAAAGCACATAAGTTTTATGATCACTCTCTTCAGAGCACATTACTGCTTTTTGATGGCTCCTGAATTTCCTGTTACTCATTGCACATTTGTGACTTACACTTACCTGTCTTGAAACACATTAAAATGGCTGTAAGATTTTATTTCCTCCCAGACTTAGCAATAATTAAACTTAGCAGGTTTTAATATTTCAATCCAGTTCAAGGGAATGAAGATACAGTGGAGGCTGTGGGGAGGGACATGTGCTTTGTGAATGAGAAGAGCACATGGAAATGCTTTTTTCCCATTAGCACAGGCACTGAGGTTGCTCCAACACAGCTGCTGTTGTTGGAGAAGAGTGTACAGGATGAAATGAGTTAATGGTTGGGTCCAAATGGGACAAGGGTCATGCTCTTTTTTCAAGTAAGATCACTGAGGAAGAACAAGCTGTTCACTCTATTGTTCTTCAATTCCTGAATTTTCCAGGAATTTAATGCCAAGCAGCCACTCATAACCAATTTTGGCCCCATCTGTGCCCATGAGTCATTAACTTTTGCACAGTATCTCACATCTTGTTACATTTTACATGCCACAACCATTGAATTAACCCAACGCAATGCTTGAGTGAGCAACTATAAAAATATAGAAGTCTGGAGCACAAACAACAATCCCCAACAGACACAGCATAGGAGCAGTACCATCTCCTGTCACCAGGACTATATATATTCTTGGTCATCTGTCTCAGAGAACATTCAAAGGCGACTATAACTGAGATGTTCCTCTATGGGATAATGAGGCCTTGTCATTTCTTACAGTTCTGTCACAAGGCTCAGGCTATTTGATCTTTTCTGTGAAGCCTCAGCTCCAGATACCAAGTCATTATGTGAGAACTGAAGATTTATTTTCTTTTTTAAAAGGGATTTAGCCTTTAGACTGTTACAGAGAGAGAGCTGACAGTCTGACCTGAATATAACCCCTACATTTTGAAAGCCAGAGGCTAGAAAAAAAGGAATGCAGAATTGTCTTTAACATGTTATGATTTTTAACCTAAAATATTATGATTTTGAAAGAGGTGGACTCTGGCAGGAGGTTAATGCTTTTTGAAAGCTAGCTCTCCTGTACAGGTAAGAAAAGACCTCATTTTGTGCATATGCCAGCCTAGGCAGAGAGCTCCTGGAAGGGATAATATGTCTTGTGATAGCCAAAAGGGCTGCTGCAAGCTCCCCTCCTATGCAGAGGAGGTTGTGCAAAGCATGCTAACTTTCAGGTTAAATACCTGTTGATTTAAACAGCCTGCTGACTCCATGGCATTAATCAGTTTTAGCTCAGGCTTTGCAATCTTCTTAAGTGGAAGGCACTATAGAAACCTTTGTTTCTGAAGAAAACCCACAAACTATCCTGTTCTCCACACCTGTTTGCTGTTTGCAAGGGCAGATATCAAAAAGACACTGACCACACTGATCTTGAATGCATTGCCTTTTTGGAAAAAGCAGTTAATTGTACAGTCAACATTATCAGCATTTTAAGACATTCATTACCTGCCCTGGTGGCTTACCCTGTAGCCCATTACTGACAAACTCTTCTGTGTAACCATAGGTGTGCATACATTTCTGGGGGTTACATTTTTTCCTTTTTTATGCCAGTATTACACAGAGCACATGAACCACGACAGCCAGCTCGAGGCACATAAAAGAAGCATCCAGATGGTGGGGGCAGGAGAGCAACTTTGGCCTTGCTTCCTGGTTTGCTAAGAGGTGATGGGTGCCAGTGGGTGTCCCACAGGAGCAAAGAAAGGCAGCTATGGCCAGGGAAAGCTGCTCCTTCCCAGATGGGTGCCACACCTCAGCCCTTCCTGCCATTTCACTCGGCAGCTGGAGCAGACAAGCCTCTTTTCCCAGAGGTCTTGCCTTGACCTCCTTTCAGCTTTTCTTTTTCTCCCAATGCTTCCCCTTGGAGCAGCACCCTGACCTCACTCCACTTAGTCCTTCAGGAGATGGCTTTTGCCTGTGACTGCTGGTATGATCTGAAAAGTGAGGCAATTGTTCCCTTAACTCTAACTAAAAACCTGCAGTTTAGAAACCTGTGGGCTTCTTATCATACCTCTTCATTTTACTTTTATTTCAGCTCCCACTGCAACACCAAAGTGAAAAACTACAGATTAATAGGGAGTCTTGGGTGAGTTAATGAGGCAAAATGGGCCCCAGTCACTACATGGTTAAAAAACCTGGGTCCTGCTGCAGCAGTATTGATAGTCTTCAACTCCACCTAAGAAAGGGTAACAAGCAGGAAGGATATGTTAACAGAGTTTTACATATGTATGTATAAAAAGCAAGCAAGCAAGAAAGCAGTCCAACTAATCAATTAAAGTAGAGCTGTTAAATAATCAGATATAAGGGTTGTAAAAGCAGTGCGTGCATGTCTGTACGGATGCTTGCAGGTATCTAATCTTATTATTATGGTAATTACATAAGGATACCTCCCATTATCCTGTCTACTGTAAGGCAGAGAATAAACAGCAAGAAATTCCTTGATTGCATCCAAGCTATTCCAGCCAGACTACAAAAATGGCCATTTCCTGGCACTGCCCCAAATCAAATGCTATCACTTCAAATGCAGCAGCAGACAGATACACATGTTGTTGCTTACTTTTATAGTGAGAATACTGAGTATATAATTCCAGAAGCCTTCTATTAAATGTTTTAACAAATTAAAAAATTAAGTAAATATAATCAGATAAATCCAATCTTGATGTCAGTAATATGAAGAGAGGCTTGTAAACAATGAGAACTATGTAGTCACTGCAAGAAAGCTTACTCACAATTTGATTTAGAGGGGAAATTACAGGCACATGCAACTATCGTATTGCATCAGAAACAAATTATGAGAACCCATGTTGCGCAATGCTGTCCCGAGGGAGACGCAGTGATCACCACAGAGTCGAAGCGGGAAAAGAGAAAGTTTAATTTTGCTAC
This sequence comes from Cettia cetti, assembly GCA_013401135.1. Taxonomy (NCBI): domain Eukaryota; kingdom Metazoa; phylum Chordata; class Aves; order Passeriformes; family Sylviidae; genus Cettia; species Cettia cetti. The sequence goes on from VZUI01058443.1 coordinate 177,762, forward strand.
AGCTTATATAGATTTCTAAAAAGGAGACCAGATTGGAAGACTGAGGTTCAACTTCTTCAACTCCACTGGTCTTAGAAAGTGTCCATCAATTATCCTTTCACAGAAAGGAATCCAAAAACCTGATAAAATTCTGTAAACATTACTTTGTTTACATGAAATTTCTGACTCCAAGGCTGAAGGCTGGAAAACAAGGCGACAAACCCACAAATTCTAAAAATTTTTCATTTAGTGAAGTCAGGAATTTTAGGCTAAATACATTATCTCCAGACAATGACCCTTTTGCCTCAAAAATTTAACTTTATTTGGGCTCAAGAGGCTTATCAACTCTTGCATCCTTTCAGCTACCCCAAATCTCACCACGAGCTCTATAGAGGAATCTGCTTGCTCAGCATTTCCCCTGTGATTGGGTTCTTACAGCTCCATTGCTCCATGGAGCTTGATCCATGTACCTTGCCGTTCAACTTACTGGGGACTTGAATTAGGACAGCACAGTGAAGGTTTACCCAGGTCATGGCAGGAAGCAACACAGGAGGAGTCCAATAAAGTGCTTCAAATGAAGCACTCACCAGACAGTGCTATGCTCCAGCTAAATGTGACAGTACTGGCTCTGAATTCAAGCTCCCCACAAGATTTGTCAGCTCAGATCAGGCACACCCCTGAGTCCTGAGTGTGCAGAGATGGACCCAACTCAGGCAGCCCAGGTGCCTACAGAAGGTACTAGAAAACTGCCCTCCTTGAGTAGCTGCTTAGGAGGGTTTTCTCTCCAAATGACTGCACGTATCCTACTACACAGCTATGCGTATGATGTCAGCACTAGACAAAAGTATTTCACACTGTAAGGCTAAAGCTGAGAAGATGTGTTTTCAGAACTAAATCCAAGTCTTGCTGAATGCTCAGAAGACAAGGCCTAAGGGAAAGGAAGAAGTCAATAGTGTGAAGATACTGGATCAAAAACTCTCAAAATTTTGGTGTCATCTATTATGCACGTAAGAGACAGGGAGAAAGAGGAAGCAGAAAAAAAAAGAACATTAGTATTTCTGGTCACTATTGCTTTTTTAGTAAATCAAGTTCTGCTTATTGAAATGCTTTGTGATCTCCTGCTAAGCACCTAATACCTTCTCAGCCTTCCCTCATGCTCCTTGTGCTAGCAGTACCTCATTTATGCCCTTGCTAGGTGCTTTGAGCCATAACAAGTATGAAAGGTGGTATACAAAACACTATTCTATTCTCTCATATCCTAGTAAACTTTCAAACCCAAAATACTACACATTCCCAGGATGTGCACATGCAGCTTTGACTATAACCACTGTGAGTTTTCTGCCTATATCTGCAGGGATAACATGGACCTTTATGCTTTCAGACTGCTCAGATACTGGGGGTGAGGAGGATGGGGGTGGGGTCCTTTCCCCTTGGAGTAATCTTAAAAAAATTCCTGCATCATACCGCATCCATTTGAAACCCCTAAATGTTCATATCCGCAGCAGTCCTGTGGGTCACCTGACATGGAAAAAAAAAAATCCCTGGACAAAAAGGTCTTAAAATATTTTATTACAGAAATATACTTTTTAGGCCTTAAAACAGATTAAATATATGAGAATTCCTAGAAGTCGATATTGTTCCCCTTGGGGATGCCAGACTTTATTTGCAAAGCTTATATATCGTTATAGCAAGGAGTTTTCATGGATGAAAACTGCTCAGGGCATTATGATGGATAGGTGGATGGCAGTGAATGGGAAAAAAAGCACATAGAAGCTCCACCTGGCTGAATGGCATTAAGATTCCCCATGGGAGTCATATGAGGATGCAAGGTTTTTCTCTACTGTTTGCTCTAACAATGACATACATACATACATACTAAAATGAAATCACTCACAGCACTCAATAATTTATTTGCCCCATTCTGGCCATGAATGTGCTAGAATAATAAACCACCACATGGGTGATAGTACAGTCACTACTAGTGATTCCTCATTATTGTAGCTTTGCAATAAGATAGCTTAATCTTTGTTTCTTTTGAAAGACTGAAAGTAATGGACACATATAGCCTTGCTTTAGAATCATATTTTCTGTTGCTTGCTTTTCCCAGTATTAAAAATGGTCGACAAATACCTTTCCTTAACAGCTACTCTCTCAAGGGCAGAAGTAAATCTAGCAGAACAAGGATTCCCAATTCTAAAAATGCTAATGGCAAATACATGTGTTTAAATAATTAACTGCTTTCTTGTTAACAAGTCCAGGTTTTTCATTCTTTGTTAGTGACCCCAAGGGTTGTTTTTTCTATTAGAAATAGAAACATTTAGGATTGTATCTTCCTAGTCCATGACTAATTTATAGGCTCTTGTGGCGTCAGGTGCAAAGATTCAAGATTCAATTTGTCACCCCAGGCAATTCCCACTTTAAAGGATGGCACAGGTATTCTGCAGAACTAAATGAAGGAAAATATTAATGCTATAAAACCAACAGTAGTATCCCCTATGGAGGTCATATCTTTCAAATTCATAGAGACACATCAAGATATCGAATGTCTTTTGTACTGGTCTGGAAAGACCATAAAGCCCTCTAATGATCTCCTACAGAAAAAAAATAGGGAGAATTAACACCACATTTTTCATGCTGAACAGTGTCAGCTACAGCTGGCTGGGGTTTTTTTGGTCTGCTTTTTCCCAGCATTTTGTTTGTGGTTTTGGTTTGGTTTTTTGTTTTTTGGTTTATTTTTTGGGGAGGGGGGGAGGGGCATGTTGTTTGTTGGTTGATTGGTTGGGGTTTTTTTTAACTTTTAATGTTTTCAATTTAATCTAGCCTTTCAAAGCCTACTGCTCTATGCAAAGATGACAACATAGAAATGGCATAACAGAAAGAGTTAGACATCTAACAAAATAAAATTATTTTCCACCATTTTTTACTTTTTCCAGCTAGATCACCAATCACATAAATATTTTCTTTCTGTATATATACAGCTCAGTGGCTGCATTGTTAATGACTACAATGTACTCGAACGAATGTGCCTGGTTAATAAGTGCCCACCTGCTTCCCCAATACGTCTCCCTGGGACTGATTCTGGGATAACCTCTTCTCATGGGGGAGAGAGGAGCATATGTGAAAGGTGTCCTGGCCTCTGATCATGAACACTGGAGACCTACTTGGCTCAGAAATTCCAGAATCGGATCAAAACACTGAACCTCTTTGTTTTCCTTTCTGTAAAATGGGAGCACTTTGTACATATTTCCGTTTGCTGAAAAATACTGTGCAAATGCAAGTTAATTACAGTGTAACTACTTGAATACTTCCAGGAGGATGACTGATTATGGGGATTTAACAACATGATGAATTCTGTGTATGAGACATAACATTTTTATCTCTTTTACTCTTTGGAATTCACTGTAAGCACTTACATGGAAAAAACACTGAGAACTGAGAACAGTTGCTCACTCTTAGGACTTGCAAACTCAGTATCTTAAGAAAATGCTGCTCACATGACTTCATGACATTTTAATATTTTGCTTTGCTTTTTGATTGCTTTCAGTAAGAACTCAAGAAACCCTTAGAAAATAATGTTCTAAGACTGTTGAAAACAGGTACTACAAGTTTCCAGAGGAAAAAAAGTTACACACGAATATACACTTTCTACTAACTATTAATTTTGAAGAGTGATTAAGTATTTTAGATGTATTTCCTCTTTAAAAACGTTTGCAGTCTATGTGTGTAGGGATGGTATTTTATGTTCTTTAAATGTCAGGGTAGATCTGCAGACTTTAACATTATAATGACACCAAATTTAAGTCATTAAAGGAGAGATTTATCTCACATTTAAAACATTGAAGTTAGGGACTAAATGTAAGTACGTGAGCTTCTGCTATAATGCAGAAAGACACGAACCTCCAGAAGGCATGTATGAAAAGACCTATCCTTTAGAATTAACAACAAAACAATCTGTCATTTTGATTCATGGAGGTTAGCAAAGATAAATACCCATTTTTAATTAGTTATCCAGGATGGATATCAGAAGGAAAAGTAACAAGGAATAATATGAAACATATTAGTAATATGAATCTAACCAAAGATGAAACAGAGACCAAGCACAGTTTCCTCCATTGATGTTCAAGAAGAGTTAAAGCTGAAGTTAGAACCATCTGTTAGAAAAGTTTCATTCTGGATTTAGAGGGGAGATTTAGAGTTTCCAGTGCTCTTGTCCATAGCTAAAAGAAATCCAAACTCCAGATACAAAAATAATCTCAAGAATCAGTTTAAAGGCCTCATCAGATGCTTTCTCTTGTATTTTTTAGCCATTAAAAACTGAGATTTTTAGCTTTAGTCATGTTACTCATCTAAACAGCCATTTTCAGTTACCACAACATCTGTAGACTGCAGTAACCTCAGTGGGAGCTCTATCAATATGTGTTCAGGCTTAAAAGAAATTGTACCCATCAATTTCTTTGTACTTAGGTCAAGAGTTGTTGGTAGCATCCACATTAACGCAATATGGCAACTGCAGATAGCTGATGAATTTTTTGAATGTCTGGCTCCACAAAGATTAAAATTGCTCTTTTTAGCCTAAGATATTTCACGTTCCATATGTCAAGGCAATTTCTATCGCTCCCTATTTCAAGGCATGAAATTTTTATTTTATGATGGTAAACATTAGGGCTTCAATAGCCTTACAGATTCCCTTTTCACAAAAGGATTCTATACAAATTCTCACCATTCATCTGAAACTTACAGTATATTTAGAAATGCAATTAAAATGTTTTTTATAATTATGTACAGAGTACTTCTTTTGTTTAGTGACCTGAGTTGAAGAGAGCAGGATGGTTTGTACTACAAACATGAGCATGAAGTGAATATTTAATACCAAGAAAATAAACCTCTAAGTAAGAGTCCAGACTGTCACTAAAACCTACAGGAATGGATTGCATATAATGCAGCCTTTGAGAGGATATAAGAAATAACAAGATGTTGGCAGGCAAATAGACCAAGGAAGCTTCCTGGATCTTTTCCACTAATAAATCCTCTCCATTTTGGCAAGAGATATCTGTAATTTGTAAGTGGTTTTGATCTTAGGGAAACTTTCCTGCATTTCTGCAATGAGGGAGGGCTTTCTATAAGGGAGGCTGTGATATCAGTCCCTTCGGGTGGACGGCAAGGATAGAATCTGACACTCACATAGGGACTGGTACTGGTTTCAAAGATAGTTCTTATCTCTTCTTCTCAGAGACCAAGCAGAAAATCACAATGTTGTGCCTGATGACAATAGAAAATATAAGGTCATAAATTGCTCCCTGTTTTGCTCAGATGCCAATTCCATACAACACAACAGATGTTTTTCTCTCTGTCACCACCAGCAGCTCTTACACCAGCTATCATGAAAGCAAGGACAGAAATTACACAGTGTACATGTTATTTGCACTTTTATTCTGCATACTTGTGATAGTGGGAACATATAATAGGGGAGATAATTTTCTAGTTTCATTCAATAAAATAAACCTTTTTCCCACTAAAATCAAACATTCCATAACAAAATTTTTCTTTTGAAAATAAAAATAAATATACACCTAGCATTTCTATCTACATATTATTATGTATATTTTGCAGCAGTGAAAGATGTACAGCAAGGAATCAAATGGGGAATAATTCTAAACATTTCCTTGTCCCACTGGGAGTTAGTCTTCAGCCAGGCTAGCTTTTGAAAACAATATTTGATAGTATTCAAGGAATTTTAAAACATATCTGTATGGAGAAAGTTGATTTTTTCTTGTAAAATAAATTAGCTGCAGACCAGCAAGCCTTTAAACAAAATATCAGGAGAGACATTGTTACCAGAGATGAAGTCCTGCCCAGCAGGTTACTCAACTACAAAGGCATACTTAAATTGTGCTTATCCCAATTCCATGTGGGCTCCTGTGGAGAGATTCCTGGGGCTGCATACATGTGGAACTAATCAATCAGATAAAAACATCCACAGTTCTTAAAAAACATATTTTGTGCTCGATGTGATTTTGGCACAAATGTGTTATTTAATATCATACCTGATTACAAATTGGCTGGGATCTGCCCTCTAATGAAGATGCTTTGCTACCTCAGGTGTTCTACATGGCCAAACAGTTTTTAACTAACTTCCCTCATTAGAGCAATTATGAAGGTCTTAGCTTTAACAATGCTATGGAAAACAGCTATTGAGGAACATGTACTTGCTTGGCAAAAAAATCTCAGGGGTTGGAAGACAGGCCCCAATACCTCATGATGTGCTTCTGGCTAATTAAGATGTTGACTGAGCCTATGTTAATCAAGGTTCATCAAACTATGCTTCATTAATATGCAAATTGGTAAACCCTTCCACAACTGCCCTACCATCTGAACTCTAGCTATGGGCCCCAAAACAGACAAAAACTGGAGTTGTAACTTAGGTTTTCAATTGCGGAAATAATTTTCTGAAAATAAAGGAATTGTGAGGTAGAGTGCAAATGTATATTGTTTCAAAATACACATGGATACATTAGACAAAGATCATAGATATGCATAACAATGGGAAAGTATTAAGATGTGTCAGCAAAAGGACTTCATGTGAGTGATACATAACAAAAGGAAAGCATTTCTTTCCTCTGATTAATTTGTCAGAGGTGAGTGTCCCATGCAGATGATGAAAAGAGGTACATCTAGAAGTCAGTTCCAACCATTTCAGGGAGAAGTTATGCCAAATTAGATTAATAGAATATTATGATAGATATCTTAGAAGGAACTGTTGGTTCTATCTATTTTAATCTGAACATGTATTAACAGGACTTAGAATAACCTTAGGAAAGTAAAATACTCAGATGACCTAAGATATAACGGTGATGCGTGATGTTTTCTATCCACTAATCCTGGATGTTACCAGCTCAGCATCTTACCAAGGCCACATAAATCAGCCCAAGGAGACTGTCTCCCCTTGGCTAAATACTAAATTTAAATAATTGAGATAAGGTCTGTATAGGTCTCAATTGTTTACAAAGTCAATGAGAGTCCTAATTTAAGCATTCAAAGTAGGTGCCTTCAGAAGATAGGACAAATACAATTTCCTCCTTCCTTCCTGCTTTCCTTTTCCTTCCTATTGCCATAATGAACAGGAACACTTTAATGTTAGTCCATAAATAAGTCTTTTCTTCAATAGCAGTGACTTAATAAAAATCAGCAGTTATTCAAATTGTGGGTAGCTGGCTGCAGACAGGCTAAGTGTGAAAGCTGGCACTATAGCCAGTGATGATCGAGTCCACATGAGCAGTGCAATGAGATGGCCTCCCTGTTGAGGGGTCTATACATAGGGGCCTCATTTCAGAGCTCCTGGCAGAGCTAATTCTCTGGAAAGAATGTGTCACAATGCCTTGTGTCACCTCTCAGTCCCACGTGGATGTCTGAGGTATCTTAATGCACCTCTAGTGGCACTAGATCCCCATGTGTGGGCAAGAGAATTTTACTTCAGGTGTCAGCTGTTACTTGAGCTGAATCACATGCAGACATTTATCCACAGCTGCCCAATTTTTAGGATCTTTATCTGGAACTGAATGCCAACCAGGTTGTTTTGCACATTCTCCCAGCTTTCACTCTTATTGTTCTCTCAGCACATCCTGACATTTCAAAACACTTTCTGGGCAATTTATTGACTTAGAGAGCAAAAGGTGTGGAGTACAGAAATAGTCATAAAATGGAGTATCACTCAGTGAAAAGTCTAGTATTTAAGAGAGGTGCAGAGGCAGTCAAAATTAATTGTTCCTTCATCTGCCTCCTGAGAATGCTCTGGAAGTCCTTGAAGTGCCAAAATCTCAGTTCTTACACCGTTTCTATGCTGGGTTTGCACTGGGTAAGAAGGACTAACACAGGAAAAAAATCCTGCATTTTTGTAATGTAGATGAGTTTTGACTGACAAGTTGACCCTTAGCTTCCTTTATTTAGCACTGAACTATGATACTCCTATTCATGGAAGTAAAAATAGTCCATTTCTCTTTTCTCTTTTCTGTATGCAATCCAGAAAATTTCAAAAGATCTTACAAATCTCCATAAATGTCAGCTAATAATGTACTGGGCTTGGACAGAATCAGGTATTGTTGGATAAAAAGTTCTTTCCCCATAGAAAATCACTGGTGATCTTTCCCAAAGTATCAGCCAAAAGATCAGTCAAAATTTCAGTCTATTTAGTTGGATAAGACCACACATAATTTCGATGTGCATCAGCTATGACAGACAGCATCCTGCCCAGTCTGACACACCCTGTGGGCTGATTTTAACTTTTAATGGACCAAAAGTCAACCTCTTAAAACCTGGAATTTTATCATGGAAAATGAACAATACTTTTCGAGAAAGAACTGAGATTTCAAAGATGAAGATTACTTACATCCAGCCAGGAGGTACAACATGCTTGTAAATGTAACAACTTTTCAAAGACGAAGGGACATGGCCATATGTTACTGAAGAACACACCAGTAAGAGAGTGGGATGTGTGTGAACTCTTCAAACCTCAGCCATATATCATTACAATCTCCCACAGATCAGACTTTCCAACCATCCTGCAGATGATCTCTAACTCAGCAATTCAATATCTGCCTGTTTACGATGGATTTAAGACCAAGAAAATCCCAGGATATGGAACACACTGTGATTCTAAGGTGCTGGGGGAAGTGCATAACAGAATGACAGAATGGTGCACCAGAAATCATGCAGATTTCCAACACAAAGTTTTGAAAGTTACAGAGACATATCTAGAAACTGTAAGTATCATTGAAATATATATGACAAAAATACTCCACCCATTCTATATTATATTACTTCATGAGTAAAAAATACTGAATTGGTATCTGACTACTTTCACAGCATTAAAAAAAAAAAACACAAAAAACCAAAAAAGAGAAATTATGGTTTTGAAGCAGCATTCAAAATCTCTTGTTTTGTCAGGCAGTCAAGTGGGATCTGTGTTTGTTAATTCCTATCCTTTCCCACCAGACTGGACCTCCTGCTGCTTGCTGTTTGCAACATGGCAGCTTCCCAGGAGAGCCCAGGTGTGTTATCCTCCTGTTAAGAATATGACAAGTAGAATTCTTTTGGAGTATGCTTAGCCTGACATTCACTGAATTAATGACATTCACTTCAGGTAGTAATTCCTAGGAAGATGGGCAGCCTTCAGCTCTAAATATAAGCTTTGTGAATCCTCTCTCTAATAAGGAACATAGAGAGTGTTTAGTTAACATGAAAGATGTTTTATGTTTGCATGAGTCTTTTCAGCTCTTTTCAAACAACAGATCCTACAGTGGTGCAAGCAAGAGTACAAGTTAAAGAATACTAACAAAACCAGCTGGGAAAAAATCTGCAGTGTGACAAGTATATTTTAATAATTTTTCATGAATGTTTAGACATACATATATGTATGTATGCAAATGATATAGAAAATATACCTTTTTTTAAATTTGGGTTTGGTTTTGTTTTGGGGGTTTTTTGTGCTCTACATGGTGTTTACGTGACATTTGGACAAAGAAATGTGAAAAAACTCACCAAAAAAATCACCAAACTCCAGCACAGCACCAGTGTGGCTGCTCCACCTTCACAATTTCTTTCACAGAACTGTTTATGTGTTTTGAGAAGCAATATTACTGTTTTGATCTGCATAAACCTTTCAGTTGTGACAAAAAGTGGATAGCTAATGACTGCTGGAACATATTTAGATTGCTCTAATTTTATAAGTGAATGTTATGTTTGCTTATGTGTTTCTCTCTACCTTTGGAATTTTGTTCTGCTTTAACTTAATAAAAGACATTTAGAGCTGAGATTTACTTCTTTATGCATAAATGTGATGTTGGTGGTGATCAAGGCCCTTTTTCCAACAATAATGGCCATATAAAAGTCCATGTATCTCCGCTTTTAAAAAATTGATGGGATAGCCAATTCTCTGTTTCAGACAGGTAATTTCAGGACTCTTTGGCAAAACAATTTTAGTATTGCTCCTTTACTATCCAGAGCTATAAAATCAGTTGTAAGTTCTATTAAGTTAGATGGCTATTTTTCCTCCAAAATACAATTTTGAAATTTAGAATTCATGAAAACTAGGAAAGAAGTAACAACAAATACATCTCTTTTGTCTCTGTAAACTACAGGATGCTGTTGAACAGTTTAGAAAAACTTAAACTACAGGATGCTGTTGAACAGTTTAGAAACACTGAATCAGAGTAATTTCTCTTTTAGAGAACTGAGGATCCTTAACTGGTGTATCAATTTCCAGAGGATGCATCCTGCTTTTTGTTTGCTTGCAGTGAAACCAAGGATGTGAAATAAACATTGCACCCTGGAGATACTGTTACAACCAGGAGAAGCCTAACCAGAAATACCAATTTATTATCATTTGCTAGGAGTGACATCACTAAGAGTAGGTACAAATACTTGATAAAAACCGCCCTAAATTAACTTTTATTTCTAAGGTAAGGAGTATCTCATAGCTGTGGTGGTATTTCAGGAGTCATGGCCATATCCATTGGTGTAACACAAAGAGATTAATTAAGTTCCCCTTGCTTCTATAGCTGTTAATAGAGGGAACATTTTTATTATAACTCTTAAAACACTGCTGTCACATCCTTATATTAATACTGCATTTTCATATTAAATCACTGAATTTTTCTATCCTTGGGCCCCTCTAGCAGATCTCATTAGTAGTTGTTTTTGTGGAGATTTTTGTTTTTGAGCCAAAAGAGAACCATAGTAACTGTGCATTTCCCAAACCATTTCATTCATGAATGGGAAACGAGTCTCGAAATCTTTACTCACATGAGTAACCACATTGATATCCTTGGGCCTTCCATTATTAACAGCTAGAACTGTGAGTATAAATCTGCAGGATTTGGATGTGGTGCTTCATTACTTCATAGGAGTGAAATCTGTAGCTGAAATCAATAGCTAAGCATGCGAGGCATATAAAAGATACACATTCTTTCATGGAGGTCTGATTGCAATGCATCTCTCAATTTTGTTTCAGCATCAACAAATAAGCATATGATTGTAAAGAGACATACAGACTGTAGGCAGTAATTACAAAGACACATCTTAGATAGACATTCTAGCCTCAATAGAAGAGTTGGGAACAGTCCACCAGAAAGAACAGAATAATAGTGGAAAAGGTCAACACTTCTTGAAAAACTAACATAGTAAGTCACAGAACAAGTTTTTGGTTCTCTGTCAATCAGTAGTGTAACTGTTGTCAATCATTCCCTCTTACCTTGTTTGTGATTTTTGAATGGCCAAAAAAGAAACTTTTGTTGGTAATTATGGTCTTTACAATTGGTCTGAGTCACAGGCAGGATTTTCAGAGCCTGCCTGTGTAACAGCTTTGGTATACCCCAAGCTGAGCTCACGTATGCCCGACCAATTCAAGCAAAACTTTCCCACGATAATATGAAAGGAAATAAAAGATTCTGACCAACACAAGTCACTATTCCAGAAATAACAAAAGGAACGGGATAGCCAGGATCTTCTGGTTTCACTTTTCTTTTTTTTTTTTCTTAAAGATGATAAATATGCTAACTTTTCCTTTGGAAAGTAGCACTTAGACAGGATATGCACCTGTGCATCTTGGATCTTCTGAAAGAGTATTTCTATTCTCTGCCTAACCACATGCTTCCCATTACATTGACAGAAGCATTCTGCTAAAAATTACTGCCAAGAATTAATGCTTTTTCATTTATTTTTTAATTCCTGAATTCCCCTAGGATTTTTCCTTTCCTCAAATATTTTCACTTTCCACAGATACATTTTTGTTTTGTTTCCTTTGGCTATCAATTTATCTTGGTCCTGCTGAAAACACAAAAAGGTTTGTGAAGAAAGGTTCTCAAATAAACCCCAGTTTTGGAGTTGATTCAGCAAAGTAACAAATCTGATAACATCAAAGCAAGAACATCTGAAACTAAGAATTAGGTAGAACAGATTCTTCAACAAATTGCAGCCTCTATGATTTTACTCATTTCCAAATAGTCAAGTCTGTTTATTTACTTATTTTCCTGGCTTTGCTAAAAGAAAGGCTCAAACTTTGGAAAAATAACAGCAAAGTTGTTCAGCGGAAACCAGCCCCTGTACTGTAAACAGTGCCTCTCCCAAACTGCAGCTGCACAAAGCAGAGACAATGCAGGGACCCTCAGCATCATTAACCAACTTCCCTTCCTCACCAAACAGTAGCTTCGATAAAGCAATTACAATAGCATCATGGAACAGTAGAACAAGGAAAAAAAAAAAAATAACCTTACCAGCTTCTCCTACAGTACACAGCTGAAAGGAAAACAAAACCCCCAGCTGCCGTATCGCATGCAATTGGTCTCTCAGAATGAACTGACTGAAAGAGCTATGAAAGGCTAAAGTCTTTCGGCCCCTCTGTTCAGCCTCTCTTCAGCTCCCACTCTCCGAGCTTCCTCACAAAGCCATTCTCCTACTCCCTAATCCTCGCACAGGAACAAGCAGCGCGCACCAAATGACTTCAGCAGGAGCGATCCTCCGGGGGGTGGGGAAGAGATGCTGCTGCCAGCGCTCGGCCCCAGCCCCGCCGCCGCACAGCATCCCCAGGGAGGCAGCCACAGCAGCCTGCCAGCCGCTCGGGCACAGCAGCCGGGCACCGACAGCACCACAGGACGAGGCACGGAAAAGTGCACACCTCCAGCCTCCCCGCCACCCTCTCAGCCACTCATTTCTGCCATGGGAACACCCCTGGGTGCTCGCAGGAGTCCCTCGCATGCATCTCAGTTAGCCCGCTCTGAAGTAATTAGGCTTTTTTTCTTTTATAATTAGCCACGTGACTTCCTAAAGCTCTTGTTGGGCCTTAAGATGTTTCTTTTTCACAAAGAACATGCAAGTGAATCTTTAATACTTCAAACAGCAAAAAACCAACAAAGATGTTCCCCCAGAAAATCAATAACAAAATTATAAGAAAAGAGACCCCAACAGACACAAAATCAATAACATTATGAGTCACCATATTAAGAAACCACTGGTGCCTCCCTCAAAATGCTTCTGATAACTACAATCAAAACAAGCAATTGCATTTTTCACAATGAGAAAAAGATTCTATCTTCATTTCCAGTTTATGTAAAAGGAGACAACATTTTTTAATACTAATTGTCTTGAAAACATGAGATAGATATTGAGATAATATCCCCTGCCTCATAACCTCTGCTTTTCAAGAATGCATTAAATCTTTGTTAAAGAAACACTGTTGTCATAATAGTTTTTAGCACAAGTTTTACTTCTCCACAAGGTGCAAAAAACTCAGAAAGAGGCAGCTGCCACAAAGTAAATCAAAGACCTAGAAAAGCAGATGGCATAATTTCACATCTTAAATGTTGGCTGTGAGCCTTCCAGTAATAATTTATAAGGAGACTTCCTCCTGCTTGTTCCTCTGCTTGGCAGCATGCTGTTTGAGCCTTTCAAACAAAATAAATAGACTTCAAGCCACCAGCTTCACACACACTAACACTTACCAATGCCATTTCAACCTGACACAAGCTGACTTTGTTCCTCTGTGACCCTGGAGAGAAAACCAAGGTGACAGTTTGATGGATGAGATCTCTTTTCACAATGTGGGTTGTGACTTCACAGCCCTGTCTCCCCATTATTGCCTAGCTGAAGGAGGAGACAGGAGCAGGGGAGAATCTTCCACCATACAGAGCCATTTTAACAGTGAACCAAACATGCAATAAATGCCTGGAACACATTTTCCTAACTCAAAAATGTGAATTTAAGGGAAGCCCTTCCCACTTTTCTTGGAGTTTGGGTCTAATGGCAGAAGGAAAAAGCTTCAGGAGGAGGAATTAATCCAAACGGTTTATTTCAGACATATTTATTTTAAGAAAATAGCAACATAACCAGAGGAAAAAAAAGGAAAAAGGAAGGAAAGAAAGAATTTGGTTTGTTTCATTTATGACCAAACACTCAGACTGTGACTCTTGTGAATTATCTCTTAACTGTGCTAATTCAGTTATTGAACCATGAATCTTGAGCAATTCTTTTCTGGACAGAGGTCTCACTGCAGTAATCTGAGGCAAACAATTTCAATGTGATGTCCTTTATTTATTACTTAAAAGCCATCATAAAATATCAGAAGATTCATATATCTTAAAACTGGTACCTGCAAATTCAGTATTTGAATGCAGATTCTCTGCTAAAATGAATTCAGAAATCTTTTTACGAGATTAACATATTTAACATAAAAATCCTGCCAGATTTCACAGAACTCTTCATGAAGAAATTGCCTTTCCATGAAAAAGGTTGAAAAAGGAAGATGGTGAATGAATTCTGAAACGTTAAGCTCCACCTCCACAGGCTTGAGCTGATTAACAGACATCCTAATGCCTGTAGCTGGTCAATAATTTCCTTTGAGAGAAGCACAGGCTGTTAATGTATTTTGGTCTTTGTTTCTGATTCTTCATCTAATCAGATGGGTTTATACTGGAGAGTATCAGATCTTTGATTTTACAGGTGAATACTGGGGCCAAATGACCTGCCACAAGGAAGCCTTTGGCAGAAAGCCAAATCTCTGCTGTTCTGGAATAGTTCACTCCAGCTCCAGTGATTCTTATGCTCTAGATGATTTCTGAAAACTAGAACTAGTCTACTCATGTTTGAGATAAAGCTTAATATGGTCTATATTTGTTATCACAGAAATTATGTTACTATTGTTTCTTGTTTGGGATTTGATATTCACAATTCTGCTTCTGTTCATTCTTTCAAAAAATAGTACTGTCTTTTCAAAAAGATTCACTTTGTTTCAGATAACAGGATTTAAGTGCTTCCATATTTACAAATACTTTTATTTCTGTAGAGTATCTGTGAGGTAGTACCCAACTTACGATACTGAAAGATAATCAAACAAAAGACAGAAATTGATTGATATTCAAAAAAAGCAAAATCTGACAAATTTATACAAAGAAATATCAGCAATTATCTAGTTTCATCAATTCAAGTCTAATTTTTAGTTTAGTTTGTTTTTTTTTCCTAAGAACCACCTTAGAATTACACTTTTGGCTTAGGTGACCCCATTCTGGGACTTAGTGGGGGGACTCTAGCATGGTGAGTCATGTGGTATAAATTTCGCCCTTTAAAAAGAAGCTTTAAAAGATGTACTTGTGAACCATTTATATCCCAATTACAGCTTCTAAACTGTCACCATTGCTTCGTTTCTCCCTAACAATCTGAGAGCATTCCCATTGTAAAGAAGGAAGCACCTTAAACATTTTAGAAACAGTAAGGTCTCTTCACAGACCACTTGATACAAATACATTACCTCTAAATAAAAAAGTTTGTACCATCCAGCAGGTGGTTAACTATGCTATGCACAAATGAGATGAGCTCTACTGATCAAAAGGAAGAATGAAGCATGAAAAATGCAGCCACCTTTGTACTTGGAAGCTTGCATAGAGGAACAAAAAATTCACAATAGGACAAAAGCAACTGGCACTAAAATTTTGGAAGAGCTAATTTTTCTTATTCTTGCAGCAGACTGTAACTTTCAAGATAAATATCTGAAGGCAGTTTGAGCTTTAGGAAATAGCAGCAGGTTTGCACACTTTGCTCCATAAGTTTTTTTCTGCTTCCTCTAAACTATGTCCTCTTATCTGTCCGAAGGACCTTTTTACTCACAACATTTACTCCTTTCCATGTTTCTAGGATTAACAAAAAGCATAAGGCTCTTGGATAAAGCTTTCATTTGGATAACAGCCATACATGTTTAATAGCAATCATAAGAACAGCTCAAAAAAGCTTTCCTACAAGCAGAGTGGTGCAGGCAATTGCACTGGAAAAGATTCCAGCAAAACTAAAGATTCCTAAGCTCTTTGAGACTCACTGGTGTGACTGATTAATGCAATCTACTGAGGTTCTTTGATTTGTTTTTTTACCCTAAACTCCCAGTAACTCTTAAAGGCAGTGTAGAAAATGGAATCATAGAATAACTTGGGTTGGAAGGGACTTTAATGATCATCTAGATCATCTGGAGATGGCATATCTTTATAAACAGATATGTGTATCTTTATATAAACATTTTAAAGTTACACTATCTGACATTTAAGCATGAGTCCCATGTCATGTAGATGTTCTACAGAGTAGAAAAGTACACTTTTTAATGGGCTCCTTAACACAGTCAATTAATTTTAAAAGTTTACTATTCAGTGGTAAGGTTGTTAAATGATCTATGCTCATATAACATATGTATGTTGAATTTCAGGGATATTCTTTATCTACTTGACCAGAATTTTTTTTTTTTTTTTTTCTGAGGAAGCAGTGGGGTGGCAACTCCACAAACTGGAAGGGGAATGACCCGCAAGAAGGAAGGAAGGAAGGATTAGCATTGAGAGGAGAGCACATTAAAAAAAAATGGGTAAAAGGAGAGAGAAATTAAAAAATCACCTGATTAGAGTCACTTGAGCAAGAATGTTTCACTTTGTCAAGGGTTATCTAATAGCATTTCTCTGGGGTTTGATCTCCATGGATTCACTCTAAACCCACTCTCCACTTTTGTTTCATAGCTGGATGAAAGCAAGGATTCAGCAGTGCAGCTGGGTTTACATTAGGAGTGTATGTGTGAAGCTGTTCTAGCCTGGAACTTCAAAGCACATCAGCCAACGCTGGTGCATCAGCCTGCAAACTTCAGTAAATATGTCAGTCTTCCTAAAGTTAGATAGAAGAGCAAAATTAAAACAGCAAAGTAGAAGAACAGCATGGGGCTTGCACAGCACTAAATCTTAATTCCTCCTTCAGCAATAAGATACAAGGAGCAAAAAAAGAGGTTCTCTGTAAATTCGGCAAGAAATCACATTCTGAGTGCCTTTTCAGAGGCTTTGGCAGATATGGTGTTGGATTTTTTCAGTTCCCACAATATGGTATGCTGGTCAAAAATAAACCAACATTATAGTTTTGGGCAGTGGGGTACACCTCTTGTTCAGTCAGGAAAAATTCCTATAATCCAACCCATCTTCTACAGCCTTCTGCACCAACCTAGGGGTGAGTGGGCAGCATGGGGTCCAGAGACATCCATACCATGGACACTCCCTGGTATTTCTTAGGGATGTTGTTATCACAACTGTGCTACAGACAGACTAATATGAGCAAAGACACAGACACAGGCAGAGAGAAGGCCTTTAAACCCTAACCATTAAGACTTTTGTAACCCCTTTAGCATTTAAAGACAAACATCTGCTAAAAAATTCTTAGGCTTGGAGCCTCAGACTGTAAAGTCTTTTGGAGGAGACACATGTATTTTTCCTGTAGTTCAGAGGTTTGCAGCACAGCTGGAATTCCAACTTTTGGATATTACTACAGTGAAAACACATACACAATGATTTACATAGTGGTATTTTTGCCCATTTTTCCAAAACAAAGAGAAATTAATAGACTTAACTAGGGTATATTCGGGAAGGGGGAGGAGAAGTAAGGAATAAAGTGGGGTACTGACATACTGTATAAATAGCTTATGGGAAACTTCTGCAAACACAAGCATCATCAATGCCTTACAGTTAATCAGGCTCCACACAAGAAACCTACTTATACCAAAAAGAATTTGTAGTACTGAGCTGGAACATAAGCACTGTTGCAGATTTACTCCCTCATTAAGGATTCCTCCCAGGAATTATTATCATATTCATATGACAAGAAAAAAATAACATATGACTTTATGGAAATTATCCAACAATGTATGCAAGAAAAGTTGTAGAATATTAGGTGTGAGAAATGCCTGAATTAATACCATGCATGTCTCTTGCTGTGAGAAAACGTGGGTTATTTTTTATTATTTTTTTATTTCTGCAAAATAACATAAGATAAACCTTTTACAATCCAGGACGGATTTCAGGGTATATATTAAATGGCAGAGGATTCAGAAAGTGATAATACTGCCTAGAACTGAAATAAGAAGGGGAGAAACTTGAAAAGGCAGCTTTGCAAGGCTGGAGAACCCACTTTCCTGTTTGAGTACACTGGGAAATCTCATTCCAGGTACTGCAAGAACTGTGTTTCTGTAACCTCTCAGCAGTAACCTCCATCCCTCTTTCAGAGGCCACTTCACTCTTAGTGCCCCAGCTCAGACCTATTTGATGAGGGAGAGGATGACACACCTGATGGTCAAACATAAGGGAAACCTCTGACCATTGCAAAAGGGAGCCTCAAGCTGAATCACCAAGCATAAGTAACCCCGGGAAATTATTTTTGACAACATACAAACTTCAAAGCCACCTTCTTTTACATCTCCCATACAGATTTATGCAGTCAAATTGCCTAAAATTTAATTTAACTCGGGTTTTAAGCTCTTACAACATTTCATCTTATTATTTTGCTCAGGCTTCTTTAACCACTCTATTTTTTCTCTTTAATGATGTATTTCCCTTCTGCATTTTGTGGTTTTCAATTTGACTGATTTATCTTCCTCTTATAGCAGCTTACTGGAACAATTCAACAGAATCAAAGTAGCCAGAAATTTTATTATATTCAGCCACGTGTTTCCTTCCACCTAAAGGAACTCCACTAAAGAATAAGTTTGATTATGAATCACATAAGCTTTGCGCTAAGGTCAAACCTAACTTGAATTAATGGACAACAAACAAAATACTGACTGTCCAAAGTTTATTGTCTGTAATGAAGAGAAATATGGAAAAGGCCAGAGTACAACCTCTGCAGCACCAGTAAACAACGTTCTTTGTACCAGCTGGATGATGCAGTGATGCTGGCAGATACTTGTGTGACCCAGCTATCTTGAAAAAAACCTGAATCCCTTTGATGCGCAGGCATGATCTTGAACTTCTGAAATCCCCTGGAAGCAGGTTTGATAGTTTCTGCATAGCTGTTTGTGGGACCAGCAGGTCTGACTGCCGTGTAAATGGACCTGCCTGTGAAAGGCAGTGGATCAGGCGCATAGGAATAAAGCAGGCGTTTACACTTCCAAACGCAAATGGTCAGGAGGATACCTGCCAAGGCCCACGCTTGCAGCTCCCGCCTCAACTTCGGCAGAGGAGAGGCTCCCTCCCATGGCTAAACCGTGTAAAGCTGCGGGCACCACCGTGAGCACGGATGCTTCAGACAGAAAGTGGAGAAAGAAAGAAAACTAATAAAAATCTCTCTATTACATACGCGAGACACATGGAAACTGAAATCTAGAAATCCGTATTTTGCAGACACAAAACCCCCACTATAATGACATAATAATAATAATAATAAATAATAATAATAATAATGGCATTAATCGAAGTTTTCTAGCTAAACATGTCACACTTCCCTACAGAAATTATTTAAAAAAAACTTTTAAAAATGCTTTTGTAATTTTTTAATAGCTAAAATAGCATGGCAGTTAGAGAAGGGCCACCTTTCTGGAATAAATATGAGCTAGAGAACAACAATGAAGATACATTTTGCAAAACAACCGATGTGTTTGACATTTTTTCAAACCCATTAGGTATGTATAAAGCATAACACCATAAAAAATGTATGTGATTGGTTCTCTACATGTGATCTATTCTTAGCTTTTACATTTTTTTTCCTTACACTGGAAGGCCAAGGTTCTGATACTACAAACGTGGAATTACTGGACTGGATGGTACAGAAGAACAGGCTTACTTATCTAAAATAAATAGCAACTGTATCCTGAGTCCAAAAATGCCACTTGCATAAAGAATATAAACATGCCAAGAAGAGGGGGAAAAATGTTTAAGGCAATATTCATTTATTCATTTTTGACTTGAAACAGATTGTGGTTTTTAAATTTCCTTTATTACAATTACAGCAAGTAAACTCCTTTACCAACTCTCTCTGGGCAGCTCAGCTTACGTTCAAGCCTACCAGACTTAAAATTAGTTGTCCCAAGTTCTTGGTTTTCATTGTTTTTATGGCAATGGTATAAATACATAAAATAAAAATAAAAATCATGGATAGTGTGCTTGCAGAAATAATATTTATTAATTCCTCTAAATTAATAATGCATTGTTTTACAGCTGAAAAAAAGGTACAGGGTAAAATATTTTTCTTTAATTTATTTCCCATTTTAAGAGGCTTTATTCTTGGTTTTTCATTTGTTCTATTTCAGACTCAATACATGTGAGTATTGAGTCTGAAATACTCTGAGCAAAAGAGTATGTGACCAAGTACAATAAACAAGCTCTTGACTGCAAAAATTTTATTGTGGTATACTCAGCACCTGCACTAGCACACTCTTCATTAATGGACTACAGTAAATGTTTATATAATTACCAAGAGAGTTTATTGATGTGAACAAAAATTCTAGCAGATAGATCATCCTTTGCAGCAATTAACCTCTACAATAAAATGCAGTCTGACATATACACAGTTCTCTGAGGCACCTTAGATTAATGAAAAGGGGAATATAAAATCAACCCTGATCCTGTGGCAAGAAATCCCTATTGTCCTACATACCAGCTTTTTTGTAGAGCTTAAACTATTACATCTTTTATGAAAAATAAAAAGGACAGCTTTAATTTTCAAATAAATAATCAATTCTTCTGCAAGAAAACTTCATATTGTCTCAGGTCTCTGTATGTGAATGGAAATTGAAGAAGATCAGGGAAAAGCTAGACAGAGATGCTCTAAAACATGGTAACTCCAAGAAGTAATCTGATGGATAGAAACCTTCATATCTGGAAAGCACCAGATTTCAAGGTCTTTCAGTCTGTCTTCCCCATCTTCTCTTATTCGAGGATGTGGAGGACAAATGAATCTAATCCCCAGACTGTAAATCTCCTCTGAGTGAAATTCAGTTTGAACTGTTAATTATCATGAACACTAGAACAGTAAGAAGTAACAAGACTGTAAGTATTGTATCCTGGGAATGTCCATTTTTTTCTATAATGCAGCTATTTTATTTGTTTTCCATGTGACGAAGTAAAGGAAATTGAAACTGCTTGAAGCAACTTTTATATAAAACATGCAAAATGTGTTGGTTTTCGGTTGTATGTCACTTCAATCCACACAGTAACCTCTTGCTGGCACTAACTCAACAACAAGATGTGGCATCTCTCATTCATATGAGTCCTAAATTAAACAAGGATACTTGAAAGAATCTAGATGAATCACACATGTAACTTCCCATTTCATGGATAACCTTTACTAAATAATTCAGATATCTCTGTTTCTTTTCTCATGATGATGAAATCCAGCAACATATTAGCTTATTCTCCTGCACACATGGACTTACTACACGTACATATGCATACATACATATGTGTGCATCCATATCACAGAAATTCCACTAGAAATCACTGTAGAAAAAACATCCCTTTATATATATTTTTTTTAATTGCCAGGGAAGCTTGACAGCATTCTTCTATTTTTCCCTCCTCAAGAATTCACAGAGCTTTTAGAACAAGTGAATATGCACCTAATTTAAATAAGAATGGAAGTGAATATACTCTTTGGCAGTAGCAGTGCCTCCAAAGACAAATGTTTTCTCCTCTTACCCCACGCTCGGAGCCTTGCACTCAGGCTGGGAGTCTGCTGAGCCCATTTCAGCTGGGCTGGCAGGGGTCTTGCCCCCGAGGGAGGAGGTCAGTCCCTCAGGCTGGGAGCAGAGGGCAGGGGGGCTGCAGGGTGACCCCACACCCCACACATTGTGCTCAGGGGCTGCAAGTCAGCTCTGCTTATGCTGGGTCACGCAGTGAAGCAGCCCAATGCATCTGACAGACGGAGGTCACCTTCCATCCTGGGGATCCATTCACACAGGCAAATCTCTTCGTCTGTGTGTTCCTGTCATTTGAATAGCAACTGTGACAACAAGAATGCTTCACCAGAGTCATTTGGGGTACTGATGAACTCATTTTCAAAGAGCATTGGAAAAGGAGACATAATTGTGGGTGCCTTGCCATTAACAGAAAACTAAGTCACAGAAGATGTGGTGCTTCTTACAAATAAAAGCAGTGTGCAGCAGTAGAAAGGATATTGCGGAGAGAGAGACTAGGTATTAATACACATTTTGGAGTTTTCACTTCACCTCCTTTGCTATTGTGTGCTTCCACCGTGACCTTGGGTAATCCTGATCTCGCTGGTCTTTCCTTACCTGTCCTTGTGGTGGAGTTTTTGTTCCCTCAAAAGATAAGCATTGTTAAGAAAAAGCCATTAAGCTTTATGGGGTAGCCAGCTATGCTGTGGAGGAGAATCATAAGCTTTTGAGTCTATAAATAAAAGATATATATAAGAGAAGATTACCCTACAAAGTCTATATCTTCCAGATACCCCTTGATTTTTAGTTGTTCTTGTTCCATTTGAACTATTTAAACAAAGTAACCATGGAACTACCAGCTTTATTTTTGGTATCTTAAGAAATAAATTGGTGGGTAGAGCTGTTTGCACTCTTTAGAATTATTTAGCATTTTTATTTTCCCACCAGGGAAGTTAACTATATCTTTCAGAAATTATTTATACACCAATAGTCAGGAAAGTATATATATAAAAAAAAGCTGTCTATTGCTGTTTTCCTTTTATTGCTGATCTTTTCATAGAATGTATAGAAATACCATAAATTAGAAAAGAGATAGGATGTAGTATCTAGCACAGTATGAAGTATCCAATTGTTTTGCCTACATAAAATTCAATTTCTAGATGATTTGCTTACAATTAATAATATACTGAAATCATCTTCAACAACTCCTGCTGTCTTCAGAGAGAAAGGTGATGTGTTGAACCCCCAGGAGCTGCACTGATAGAGTAACCCAGAATTGCCCAGTTCTCAGCAGTATGCCAGGTGTGCCAATACAGTTTCTCCATATTCACTGGCACAGTACTGGCAGCTTCTTGACAGACATCACACACCATTTGTAGTATGACAAGGAAAAATCTGGGAGTGAACAGACACTCTGAGGACATCCCTGAGAGTCAGCAGATTAAACATCATCTAGAGAAAAAGCTGCTGGAAGTCTTATTGTTGCATTCAGTGGGGACAGCATCATAATCTGTGCCAAAGCAGGCATACACTGCCTTCACCAATGCTGCTCCTGCACACACAGACATCCTGACGCAGCAGTAGAGAGGGTGTTGAAGCAAATCTAATATTCGATCAGTTGCTGATCTGCTCTGTGAAAACCTGAAGGGTTCATAGTTACCTGGTGTACTGATTTCTCATTCACATTACTGTTAGCTATAGGCCTTCTTAGCCTTCAACCCTGTAAGAGACTTAAAAATCCTACTTGTCTTAAACACTATTAGGATCACTGAAGGATTTGCCCTCTATGGCAAACTATAAAAAAGCTGTGACTACCAAAGCCCACCCCCCACCCCAAACGTGCCTCCTGCATTTCTGGAATTTGGACTTTGAGTTAAGCCGCCTGACAGGCCTTGAGATAAGATAAACATGGTACTATTGTCCAATTATCTTAGGTCTAAGGAGAAGTAAACAAGGCTGGGGGCTGCCATAGCCCACAGGCCCATTTGCTGAGGCCAGGTTTTCACACTCTTTCCCTGCCAGTCAAGGGGGAGGAAGAGCTTTTGAGTGAGTGATGGTGAAACCCCTGGTCCATATAAGAGAGGAATTGAAGACCCACCACCAGAGGCCATAAGTTGGGCTAAGTAAGCAGGCCCTGAGGAGATGGGATGGGGCTTTTTATTATGCCAGTTTTCTTCTTCCCTGACACAGATTCCCCAGTTGTAAAACTTCCCCACCCCAGGAAGGTCACATTCACATGGCACATTCATGTGAGAGGCAGCTGCCATGTCTTAGAAAGGGTCGTCATCTATCAAAGACCCTCAAAGTGCCCCCAGACTCACTCCTGAGCTCTTCCACCGAGGAACTGAGTGTGATCCACAAATGTTGCAACAGATCCAGCATTGCAATAGGCAGTGTAAATCTTTCCTCACCCCTGCAGGGGTGGTGCTTGGGTGTACCCACATACACCTGAACACATATTAACCTACTGGACTCGATATTTTGGGGGACCCCCATGAGCAAGAAGACCATAAGAAGAGGACCAATGGGATGCCACTGGATCCACAGGGATGGTGACTATCTTTCTACTCTAAAATAGTCTCCTCTTTCCCATTCTTCTCGTTTCCCACTATCTCTTAAGAGCCAACACCTCCATGGACACAGAATATGTGTTAGGTCAGAATTTCCAATGAGTAGACCTTTTATAGTTGTACACTGCAGTATGAATTTGGGTTAAATAAAGCAAAACTGTAAATTCCTAGATCTTCAGTTTCGTCCTGTGAATGAGTCATCTACTAAGTTTGTACAGTATCTAGAATAATGTGCTTTTTAAGTCCAATATAATATACAAATAATATCATATAATGCAGTCTAATAACATGAATTATAAAATGAAGCACTAGAGTTAGAGC
This sequence comes from Cettia cetti, assembly GCA_013401135.1. NCBI lineage: Eukaryota > Metazoa > Chordata > Aves > Passeriformes > Sylviidae > Cettia > Cettia cetti. Next base: position 202,071 of record VZUI01058443.1, read on the forward strand.
CAAAATTGACATTTAGGTGAGTAATATACAAGAGATATATGGGTTTACATCCTCCCCTTTTACAAGGAAGCCATCTGTGAACAGACATATCCTACTATTCCTATGAGAATTGTGTCACTGACAGTGACTGCAAAGAAAAAGAGGCAGGAAACGCAATTCATACTCTCAGCAGATACATCTAATGATGCTATATGAAGCACGGATGATCTGTGGTGGTGAGAGGGATATTAATGTGTAGTGTCTGCTTTCCCCAAAGCATTGGGAGATGCTCAAGTGGAAAAAAAAATATGTTTTTCAACTAGGACAGATTGTCTATGTGCAAATAGTGGCTCTGGTACACAGAAATAATCAGAAATTTGGGATATTAAATGCTCTTCATCAGGAAAATATTGTTTCAAAAGACATTCAAAAAGACAAACATTTCATGAAGATATTTAGCTTGCAGTTTAGAATCTGATTGTCCGCATCTGAAGTGACTGTCATAAGGACAAGTTATTTTAAGGGTTTTTTACCCTTTCTGGGGAACAGCCTAAAAATACTCTTTTTTTTTTTTTTTTTTTTTTTTTTTTTTTTTTTAATCTCAGAAGATTTTAATGGGATGAGAAAATTGTTTCCTGCTCAGCTCTCATGGTGAGTGGCTGGAAAATGATAGCAACACACAGATTGCAAACAGCTGGATTCTATCACTGCATTTAGTAAGTCCATGAAATGTGATTGTGGATGCACTAGGTACTCTAAGAACCATTAAAGAGAATTCTTGCAAACTCCAGGACAGGCATCTGGCATTAACAGAGTTCTGAGATTATCAGGGAACATGGCACATCACAACTCCAATTGATGAACCAATTAGTCACACTGTTATTAAAACAGATGTGTAATGACCTGTGCTTTGCTCTCTTTAGAGGTAAATATTCAGATACAAGAAGACACAACAAATTCTTAAACTATCTTACAGAGATGTTCGTACTTGAAAACCAAGTCACCTTTCCAAAAATACAAATATATGTTTCTACAGTAAAGGTAGAAAACATATATTTTAGGAGGAACATTGCCTAACACGTCTCACTCACAACACCATTTGGTGGAAAAATCACTCCATGAAAAAGAAGACATATTCTACAGAAACATGTAGAGAGTCAAACTCAAAAGAAATGCATTCTTACCCTCCAGTCCTCTTGTCTTCCAAAATTCATTATTTTTAGTAGAATGTATATCTATCCTACCACATTACTGATTTAATGGTTAGAGTAAGTGTTTTCACATCATTGTATAACAGAACGATATTTTCAAAGTGATGTTTTGTTGTTTTTTGTTTGGGTTTTTTTTTTTTAACTGATGGTGTTATTAGAGGAAAGATCAAGAGGTGGGTGAAACTTAAAAAATAAACATTTTGCAAATCTTTGCAACTGTCAGCTTTGCTTAGTCACACACACATAAATTGAAATTTTATAGACATGGGAAAAGTTGTATTAGCTGAAGGGGTTTTGTAAGCTTACTTAAAAAACATGTTTTATATCATCAGTCAGGTTCCAACAAAAATATGTAATTTAAAATTAGAAAAAGAGAACTTAGGGAACTCCTTTTTCATGTAGATTGGTAGGTTATGGCTAAGCAAGGAGTTAATCTAGATTGGCTTCTGGACTTTCTTCCAACCTGAGCTGTCCTAAGATCTTATCAACTGGCATTTTTAAGTTTAAAGGCTCTGAAAAGACTGAACTAGCAATTCAACTCCTAGAATTATTTGTAATTAAAAAGAAAACAAAAACCCAAAAGGAAGATAAAAAGGCAGAGTAGTTTCAACAGCACCAACATGTGACACAACTGTACCAGTGTTTAATGCTGCACCTTTCAGATCAGTGGACAACTCACCCAAGCAGGAGGAGCTTGGTGTGCCTGTGGTGAGATCCACAGGGATTTTCACAGTGGCCTCTCACAGTCAGCCCTTCTGCCACAGCTAAAGACCACCCACTGATCCCAAGTTTTTAAACAAATTGGAGCAGGGGTGCAAACCCATTTGTAGTCTTGGGAATGTGTTATCAGGATATGTTACAGCAGGTTTGGGTGAGCCAAATTGACTTTTAGAACAGATTTCCTAATGTAGGGAGGATTTTATAAGAATGGACTATACGTTTGTTTCCACTTAAAGGCGGAAAATTAATGCATAAGGATAGTAGTTAATAAACAAATTTAACAATATTACATTGAATGAAAAAGGCCTAGTAATTGTGAAATAATAATTTCTTGTTTGAATAAACCAAGTATATATAATGGCATACAATGAAGACTGAAGCTAGAATGCAGTCGCTTTTTGTCTGCAAGTAATATAGGGGAAGGTTTCTGAAGAAGCTTTACAGAAAACAGCACTGAAAAAGCAGGAAAGTAATGTTTCAGTCAGAGGAGGTTCTTCCAACTTCTTTAGGCAAGCTTGCCTTCTTATAGTTTTTCTCTTACACTCAGGTAAAGTGTATGGTATGAAGAAAAACAAAGAACTAAAATTTGTTAACAGAATCCTATCAGCTTCTGTTTGATCTCTGTGTGTGTGTGTAAAATAAAATAACATGATGATGTTATAGATCCAACAGAATTTGTATTCGGCAAAAGCTGAATAAAGCATAAACAGGACATAGAGAATCCACTGAACTTCTGTCCTGCACGATAATTAATTCTCACCATGAGTCCCATGCTTTCTTTATATCTATACCTCACATGAAACATATTTTGCTCTTCTGCTGCCTCATACCTCCTTTTTCTAGATAAAGAGGAATAAGAAAAAACAACGAAAAAAGTGAGTGGGCATGCTGGAGATTTGGGAATGCAGGACAATCTCTCTGACAAATTTGCTCATAATGGGTGAAAATACAATTCAAATGAATTATTGAGCTCGCTTCCTCCCAAGCATATTTAGTGTATTTTCCACATCTCACATGAATCTACCATGTATTATTTAAGGTATTTAACCATGTTTTTATTACCTTTGTCTGTGCATGGTAATGAACTACGTCTGATTTTTGCATTTAAGTCCTTACTTTAAACAGCCTTTTTATTTGACTTCAGAGAACACACATCCATTGCGGAAGTAATTCAGCAATTCAGAGAATTATTCAATTGTTCAATTCAGAGAAATGTTTACTCTCATTCCAGAGAATGTGATTAACTAAAGCTAGAAGTATATGTATGATAAACTGCTCTTGATATGAGTTTTGCCACTCCCTTAATTACTGGATTTTTTACTCATAAATTAATTGCTTTGTTTACCTGTCTAAAGTAGTAAGCATACCACAGAAGGTGATCTGATTATATACTCAATGCTAATTACTTTAAAATGTGTTGGAATAATCTCTAAAACTCCCGTCAAGACAGAGTCACCATTTTGCTGAATCTTAAGGTATATGCAGAGAGCAGCATCCCTGCCTCATGCTATAACATCATGCATATGTATTTCAGTTAAAAATCTAATAAACAAGAAAGGAAAAATTAAGGGAAATTTAATTTTTCTTAACAGATTAAGGTGTTTTTAGTAGTACAAAGTGTCAATGTCCTCTCACCATTGTTAACACACTAACCATCTTACATGTACTTCCTGGGAACTGAGAGAACCGTGATTCTGTATCTAGTTTTTATAACACATAACTTCAAATAAGCTATTGAATGGCTGCACTAAAAAATTCAAATGTCTGAATCTCCATTCCATTCACAAATTCAGCCAGGTCTTCAAACAGATTCATATATGAAAGACTGTATTCCTTTAAAGCTCACATTTCAAGACAAGTTTTTGGCACATGAATATAAAAAATCCAGTAGAAATGCAATAGAAATGAAAAATATGTTTTACAATAGCAGCTCAAAATAGAAGATCATGTCTTTGATTATGAAATTCAAAGTTGATGCCTAGCAGTCTTGATTTGTGATCCTACCAATAATATTCCACAGAGCAGAGCATACAGTGTGAGCAAACTATGTATCAAAATAACCTTCAAGAGGCACTGAAAAGAGAGAACTTTGCAGGAAAGCAAAGCACCATTATTATTTCTCCAATTTTGCAGCAAATTACAGGTATTTATGGAGCACAGCACTCCAAAAAGAGGTTTGTAAGGCTTGAAAAAAAATGCAAAACTAGAGGGTACCTACATGATCCTTTAACACCTCCTGAATATTTAAATTTGCTTAACTGAAAAAAAACCCACCTATGAGCTCCTTTAATTTTCTTATTTAACCTTCTACACATGAACTATACTTTAAAAGCAGACTCTAGAATTGCTTCTGAGGATTTGAATGGTATTTATGTATTAAAAATATTTCATATAATTTAGGACTTTCAGAGCTTCAACAGAGAAACACCTGTTAGTATCTAGAAAGATGATAGCATTGAAGCCCTTTTATTCTAGTGTTTCACTGGGAGATGGAAAGCATACCTTTAATAAGACAACTCTAACAGTCCAGAAGTAGTTACTCAAAAGAAAAAAGACCAAAATAATTCAAATAAAAAAGAAATTCTGCATGGCCTATTGAGCTATCTTTAACAGATTTCATTGCTTACATGAGCAGTGCCTCATTAAAAGTCTGATAGCTGGTGTCTGTAGGACCGCATGTCTTACTGAAATACCTCCACACCTTTTAAAAATGCATATACTTATGACTTAAAATGAAACAGCTATTGTGGGATGACAGAATCACAGAATCAATTAGGGTGGAAAAGACCTCCAAGAATGAGTCCAACCTTTGAGCAACCACCACTGTGTCAACTGCATCATGGCACAGAGTGCCACACCCAGCCCTTTCTTGAACACCCCCAGGTGACTCCACCACCTCCCTGGGCAGCCCATTCCAACACATAACCTGTCAGTGAAGAAATTTCTCCTAATGTCCAATCTGAAGCTCCTCTGGCGCAGCTTGAGGCTGTGTCCTCTTGTCCTCTCACTGGATGCCTGGCAAAGGAGGACAACCCTCAACTGTCTATCACCTTACACATGGCTGTACAGAGTGATAAGGTCTTTCCTGAGCCTCCTTTTCTCCAGGATAAACAATTTCAGCTCCCTCAGCCACTCCTTGTAGAGTCACTCTCTAGGCCCCCCACCAGCTTCACTGCTCTTCTCTGGATGTATCAGACATATCCTGAACAAACAATGGTGAAATATGACTCCAGTCATTTCTAAAAAACCAAACAAACACACACAAACAAGGGAAGAAATTTAAAATACTCTCTCTTAACAAAGAATTTTCAACTGTGATGTTTTTCTGAGGTATTCTATGACATCATGAAAACAAACCCAAAATACGAGGAGAGGAGAAATAATTAAGAATACAAGCTAGTATGAAATTGGATTTTCTGAGAAGGAAAATTTGTGGTACAGGAACATGACTTGTAGCCAGGAAATCTGACTTTTATTCTCAGAAATCCCAGATTCCTTGCCCCTCTCAAAAAAGCCCTGCCAAAGATGCAAATGTAGAAATAAATTAGAAACAACGAAAGGATGGTGATGGAATAAAGACCAACCAAAACAAAACTGGCTATGTTAATCCAAATTCTTTGGTACTCCAGATACCATTGTGGATAGTTGGTTAAAGCAGATTGTTTCCTGGCAGTCATGGCTTTCTGTGTTACTGTCATGTAATGCACAGCCTCTGAATGTGCTGGCTGTGTGCCACAAGCTCCTGCACATCTACCCCAGAACCACAGACACAGGAGTGTGTAAATATGCTGACAGACAGACAGGTGGAAAAAAGTGGGAAACAGCAGTAGGTACTTGAAATGGTTAGTAAAATTGCTCCTTTCTTAGGATGATCTTACCAAGGAATGATGACTTGCACTAAAGATATAATCATATATAACCACAACCCAAGTTTAAGACTAGCTTCTGTGGGAAACGCTCCTCTCCAATTTTAACCAGGAATTCCATTTCAGCCTTGGTTTTTCCAAATCAACATATGAAGTGAATTCCTTTTTAGCATGATAAAGTTACACCAGCAGGCATTTACCACAGAGAATATTTCTCTTTGAAAATGTCCTGGATGCCAACAGGTATGAGGTGAGAGCTGAACTCCTGGAGAGTAATGGCTATTTATAATTAAAATTTGTTTTAAAATTCTAAGTATTAAATTACTTAGAACATTTTTGTATGAACCTGCATCTCGTGGAGAAAATACAAAATGTTTAGTGCCAGATGTGATGTCAACCCCCCTGTGTGAAAATAGATATTTTAAAGCTTGTACTCATCTGCTAGATGACCTCTTATTCACTTAATCTTAGAAATCTTTCTAATTGTCAAAGCAGTGCTAAGAGTTATTAACTTTCATTTCTTGAGCCTTTAAAAACTAAAATTTTGTTAAAATTCTAATGCAAAAATTTCCAGTTGTGATAAATAATCTCTTCCTTTAATCTGCTGAATTTCCTCTCTCTCTGGTTTTTTTTGGTTTTTTTTTTTTTTTTTCTGAGCTCATAGGGTCATAAGGAAGATATATTCAATTCAGTGTTTCCACCATGAACCAGTAAAAGTTGCCAAAGACAGAAACACAAATAAAGAGAAGGCTGTTCCTCTCCAGCTCCCCAGCTGTCAGGACAGTAAGTTTAGGATTAAAGGGCTAAGTACTGTATCTTATTTAAGAGCCAAAGTTTTTTTTGTAAAAACTTCAAATAAAAAATCTGCAAAGGAATGTGCTCAATAACATTTATGATCATGGGTTTCAGTAAAATTAATAAATATTCTTCATTTTAGAAATCAGAAAATTGCAGTGAACAACCAGTCTTGCCTGTACTAAAATAAAATATGCATAAGTAATCCCTGATTTTCAGCTCTGTGCTTCCATAAGCTGTTCAGATCTATGGCAAGGCCAGCATACAGATACAAGCAACCACCTCCTTGAAGATAAACAGGAATATTATAGTGATATTATTGCTTATTAGTTTTTAAAAATTAGGTATCATAAACAACTTTTGCGGATGGTTAAAGAGATGCCATTTGGGCAAGATTCCTTAGGACAAGAGAAAAGAATCAAAAGTAAAATTAGGGAAAAGAGGTCAATTTTCCTAAAAAAAGGGCTATATATCTGAAGATATAATGCTAACCTTAATGAGAAGGGAAAAAAAAAATTGCTGCAATGTCAAAATTTCCAGTGTAGTCTTCTATCACATGAACTGTTCTTATTCAGTGTGTGTACTACTCTGAAATTACTAAAGCAAGAATGATAACAACCCCATAGAACTCCAAAGGAAAGGGTTAGGAAAAAAAGGAAGGGAAATAACTTTGTTCTTGTAAATATCCTAAATAACTACAAATTAAATATACATTCCACAGAACCAGCCATAACCAACCAGAGTACCATGTTGATAAGAGCTTATGTTTCCCGTGCTTCAAAGCACCAAGCTTACTAAAACATGAAAAAGCTGAGTTGGCCATCAGATCATCATCTCACTTTAAACCAAGTGAAAGGGAATACTTGCCTGGCACAAATGACCTTGATTTATGTGCATGGTAGTGTTTGTGCTCTTTGTATTTGAAAACTGGAAGCCAAATGATCACTTGCACTGAGCTAAGTATGCCTCAAATTTTATTTTTGTTCTTCAAAAGTACTGAGAGAAAACAACATATCTCTGTAACTGCATGCACTTCCCAAACATATTTAATAACCATTTCTGCTGATCTCTTCTGATTATTATAAATAAACAGATAACTAATACTTTTGCATTCAAATTACATTCTTGTATTATTGTGACCAAGAAATTTGCTTTTGGCTATTGTTCTGGTAATATTTTGGATGCCTGTACTTCTGAAAACTTTTCCCAGCCTGAGTATTTTTGTTACAGAATGAAACGAACTGCAGCTCTCTGGGCTAGTAACAGATCTGTGGTCACTTACTGCTCACACAGTTTCAAAGGTTTATACAGAGTTTAAAGAGCAGCTTCTCCTCTGCTCTCCCTAGATCATTCTCCAGAAATGTTTTCTTTATAATGGCAGTTAATAAATGTTTTTTAAGAATATTTGGAAAAAACATTCACAACAAAGCATGCATAAAGAGTGGCAGCAGTTCCATGTTAGCAGCATTTCTGAGATCGTTAAGGTTGACTGCAAAGTTGGACTACAGCTCCTGCAAATCCACAGAAAGCTTTCAGGGCTGAGCAGCTTAAAGCTGACAACGCACAGAAATGGTTTGGCTGGTCATGTATTGTCATCTTGTATTTTACTAGCCAGTCACTAAAGCCATGCCAAAGTCAGTGTAGCTGCTTATAAGTTAAATTTTTCTTTCTATACAATGCTTACTGTCTTATAGAAAATCATACAAACATTTGTCACAGTCTGAGGTGCCAGATCCCTTCCCAGCTATAATCACAGAGCAATGCAACACAATGTTTCAGTGTACTAAGTGTGCCAAACAGAAGAATCATGGTTTTCAGCCACTGCTACAAATCATTTGGATGGACATTTTTGGTCCTCTGTAATGCAGATGCAAAGGAAAATTAGTGTTTAATTTTATCCTGCATTCTTTCCTGACAGAAAATATTGCCCATATATTCTTGTCAGAATTTTGGATATGAACTTCATAGCAGGGCACAGATATCTCCCAGTGACAGGAACAAGAGTTTTATCATTCATTTTTCATGGAAAAATAAGACTAAGGCTTGGGAAAACCAGACAGGGCTGCAAAACATCATATCTGTCAATTTTTGATGTCTGGATTGCAAAGATCATAGCTAAAGTACTAGCTACTTGAGGCATTTGTGTCAACTGAATGTTTCTTGTTTAGTATTGCTTTCTATTTCAAAACCCACAACAAACTGTCACAGACATTAAAAACTTCTCGAATTTCATGCACTCGTGCTTAGCTGAATTCTTTCCTATGAAAGATCCTTGACACTTTATTTAATATTTTTGTTTTGCTCTGGAGAAAATATAGACATAAAATGGAAAGGTTTTTTTTAAACATTTGTTTCTTTCCTGAGGCTTTAAACATTATTTACCAATTTCCTCAACTTTGTTTCCTCATTGTAAACTAAACATCAGTGGACATTTTGTCAAATAATTTTCACTTGAAATTGTTTTGCCTTTTTTCTCCTTCCACTGTTTAAAAACTGTACATCTATCTTTAGTTAAACTGGAATGTTATTCCAACTGGATGGGATACACTGTCACTCCTGAAGCCTGCTCCAAGTCAGAAAGAAGTAATGGGAAGTCTTAATAGAAACTTCAGCGGCAGCTGGAACAAGCCTGTGATGTACACAGGCTTTCTTTAAGTAGTGCCAAAGTCAATTAATTGTGTGTTTCAGATTTGCTTATTTGAGCTTATTCATAACGTTGCACTGTTTCAAAAGCATATACACAATAAAATGTAGTAGAAACCAGAGAAATCTTGGTTCAGGAGTACAGGTATGTGTATGGGATCAGTTCCTCCCTCTACCACAGATTGTCAGTGTGGCATTAGGCAACCTGCTTTAGTCCAAAGTCACAGTTTATACCTCGAGTAAATACAAGAGGGAGTGGGAAATAATTTCAGTGGAGATAGGGCAATCAAAGCACCTGGGGATCCATCCAACTGATATCTTGCAGTTACTATTCCAGTATTCTTCTGTGTATTAAAAAAGCAAAAGCCTCAAGGTAAACATATATGCAGAAAATAAAAATACAGAACAATACTGTCAGCAGCACATTTTGCTGTAATAATCTCAAGCATCCACTGGAATGATGGGAACTTATCAATATTAGTCAGGAATAATTTTATATGTCATTAATCATTGCATATTAATGTATACTTAATAGCTGGAAACTAATACTGTTGGTATATAAGTTGGTAGCAATGAGTACAACCAGAAACTGAAATAAAGAGAAATATCAGACAGATGTACTGAAGGACAGAGAGGTGGTACAACAGTTACTGTCATTGGCACCAGCTGTGAAATACCAGCCCTTTTGCAGCCTGGGAAAAATTAGAAAATCAGAAGCAGCAAATGTAAATCAGTATGGCTGAACATTACATTATTCCATTCAAGAAAAAAAAGGTTACAGACCTTTATCATTGGACAACGACTGACCTTTAAGACTAATTTTTCAGTTACTTCACTCTTCCAGGAGGAAAACAACATGGGAAGAATAAGAAGACCTATGAATAGTGGTTCATAAGTGCAGCTGATCCTCAAAAAAACATGCAAAAAAATGTAGTGAAAAGTCCACCAGTTCTTTCACAACCTTGCAGAAAGCAAAGAGGCTGAATAGCAAAAGTGTTCAATACTCAGATTTAAAGAGAAAGAAGGGAAAGCAGAAAGAATTTCTGTTAACCTGCAGTCAATATGCAGTATAAGCAATTTTATTTCAGATATAAGTGGAATTTACAGTATCATAAGCCTTCCCTTGTGAGTCCAACCCTTTATTCCACTAAAACATCATTGCAGTTTAGCTCTGTTGGCATTTTCAGATGAGGTGCCAACCCCTGAAGTACTTACTGAGCTGAGTTTTTTCTCAAAGGAAAGAATTTCAAATTGAAAGATGTTTTGGGTTCAAAGAAAAATGAAAAGCACTTAATTTGTCTACTCAGAACTACTTTCAAAAATACACAAATGGATTCCCCAGAGAACCAGTCTGTAATTACTCAGACGTCCTGGGATCTCTGCCCCTCTAAGAAAAGCACAGCTAATCCCAAACCTATGCCTATGCTTCCTATTACTATTTGTGAAGTCAAATTTATGAGATTTGAAGCTGGTCTGAGTATTTTTTTATATATTTCTATAGTCCTGTTATGCTATCCTGGCTCACAATTTTCACTTTCAAATCCATTTTTTCCTATGGGAAGTAAATAATAAAACCTGAAGATTTTTACATATTTGATGTGTGAAAGAAGATGAAATCTATTATACTTTTAAAATAGGGCAGAAGCCAAAGATTTTGATGTTTATAAATAATTTTCTTAAAAGCTACTCCATGCAGACAATAGGTTTTCAACTAGAAATACATGTATTGGTATCAATTAAATACAGTTTTTATTTTGGAGGGGTTTTTTTACAAGCCTAATTAGCTTTCTGCTTTTTCTAAGTGTGGCCACAGTTTTCAAACCATCTGCAAATTTCTGTTTTCAATGACTTGTTGGTGCCTGCCCACTTGTTCAAAAATGAGCAGAACAGGATCCTCGGTCAACGACTAACAATGGTAACTTCTGTTTTCTACAATTCCTGACCCTATCTTGCATTCCTAAAATGCAATGGGGACTTTAGATACTCAAATCTTCTTGCTTGCCAAAAGCAGAATAAAAGCAACATGCTGTCAACGTGTTTTCCCTCTCTGTTTGAACGTAGCAATTTAATCACTTTCAGGAAATTCTCCAAAGTGATGAGCTTAGAAACAAGGGATTTGATTATCTTATTTCTCCCTCCAGAGTACTTTAATGGAATAGAGACATTATTTGTATTCACATATTAATTTTCAGGTTAAGAGCAAGCAGGCTTTTCTTGGAAGAGCATTGTGTTTTGCTAGCAATTTAAAGCTAGTGAGTGCAGATGATTTCGCAGGGATTCCATTTTGGCCCTTCCACTGAGGGAGGCAGGCGTTAGCCCTGCTTCACTGTGTGTCCCTGCAGCTGCTGCTCCAGTCAGGGAAGGGATCCCCATGGCGACCCTGCTGGAAGTTCACAGGCAGAACATGCAGCAGTTCACAGCAGCCTGTTGGGCCTCTGCTGGGGCAGACACATGGGTCACACTCTTCTGCCCAGGGCATTCCTGGTACAAGTTCCATAGAAATGCATCCCCTTCGAGTGCTGCCTGGTTGAAAGAGGCCACGAGGTTTTGAAGTTACCACAGGGAAAATGGCAAAGAACATATTCAGGCATGCAATGCTATAAGGATGGAACCAGGCTGAAAGCATCTGATCAACCTGAGAGAGCAGAAAGAGAAAAGCAATGTAAAGCCCAGCCCTTGCCCTGCCTTTGATGAGCACAAAGCTCTGAATCCTCATTTTCATGGGTAACTGGAGATGCCAAAGGAATGCAGTATGGGTCAAACGAACTAGGAACAAATCCCAGCAAAAGCTATGGCTCCCTGAACCTGCTCAGAAACTTCAGCTACTGCAGTGGTACCTATAAAACTTTCTGCAAAACTCCTCTTCCCATCCTTCTACTTTTTTTTCAGATAATGAGGAAAAAAATAGGAAGTTCTCCCAGCTGAAAGAATGCTGGCACTCCAATGAAGCAGGCACGAAGTAGGTACTGCACATTATATTTCAGTTCCTGAGCATCTCTAACTTAATTTTGGTGCTAAATGGGATGCATTCAGTAGGAATCTTCTTCCTTTAAAAATGTCACCGTGACTGATGAAAAAGACAGAGAAGATAAACATCACAAAATGCTATCGGGGTAAATGTAGGGGATATATATTAACTTTGATGTAAGCCTTTTATGGCATACATAAAAATAAATTATCTTTAAAGTTAATACAAATCACCAAGCACATATATGTGAAATCACAAAAGCCATCAGTTAGATATAGATCACTATCTGAGTAACAGGACCCACGTGCTACAGCTCTGGATAAATCATATTTACATAATCTGGCTGTGGTCCCTTGCACATATCTCTGTAAAGCATCATTTCATTATCAAGACTGTTTCTTCCCTGTGAAATGTAAATCTTGCAATAGGGGCCTGCTGAGATGCAGGGCTGAGTGCAATGTGACTCCACCATGCTAATTAACTAACAGGCAGGCTCAATCTCAAAGTAAATGTCAATCCATGTGATTAGAGAAATTGCTGCACTGGCATTTTCTTTACTGCCTAAAGAAAGCTACTTCAGAGTTATTCTTTACTTTAAATGACAAACTACAGCCCATTCTCTAGTGCTAGGCTACTATTCAAATTTGTCCCCATTCTAAGTTGCTCTATCATCACCCTGATTTGTTAATTTTCTCCTTTCTAAAAGTCAAATATTACAAGATAGCATCATAGTCTGTGTATAGTTACATAGGTATAATAGGTGACATTATCAAGATGCATAAATTAACACAAGTTTTCTTGAAAATTATAAAATCAAAACATAAGACAAAGGAAGATATTAAAACAAGAGACTAAAAAAAAACACACTGCAACAAAAACAGACTTGAGGAGAGGTGAGGAGACCAGAATAAGTTAAAGCTCTCTCTAGCTTATGTCAGAAAAAGTCATGGCCTAATACATAAAGTAAGCCACTAATATTATCTATCCCAGGAATGATTTAGGATAATTTTCTTGCAGTTCAAATAATGCAAGCATGTAGTTTTGAAACCACCAGCTTACTCTTTTTTCCACTACTGTCTGAAAGCATTTTCCACAAACATTTTGTTACCAAACCTTTCAAACAATACAGTTACAACCTCAGATACTTACTTCTTCTCAGGATAGAGACAAGGCAAGGCCAATACAACCTGTAGGTAAATATGTCAGGCCTCAACTTCCCATCCCAGATTCTTTCCACACCAATTCCATCTTTACATTTGTGTCAGGATCCCCATTTCCACCAAGTTCCTACAAGCAAAATGGATCAGGCTCAGGACCCATCATTTAGAATTGGTGGAAATTCCTTCTGATAAACAGAAAAGTGGCATTTGGCTTTGTCTACAGCTCTTCAGATTACAGACATCAATGCCCTTCCCCACACACATAGAGGTTCCCAGAGGAAAGCAAGCAGGGCATGCAAGCACAGAGGGGGTGCTGTGCACTCATCTGGCCCACACCATCAAGGGCTGAGGAGCACAACTCAGACTTTAAAATACAGCCCTGGGGCCTGATCATAACTGTGACAGGAAGGGGCTACAGTCACCCAGAACTTCTACAAATGCTTTTCTTTCATCAGGAATGGATTAACATTGTGTGGGATGTGCCTTTAATTCAGTGCCTTGCAGAAAGACACTTTGATTGATTCTTACAGATGCTGGTTTCAAGCATAGTTCCTACCTGAGTTTGCTCCTCCTGAAGGTTTGCTCCGTTCTTGTTTTAAAGCCAAACTATTTTTTCATGTATAATTTATGGGTTTTATAGCAAAATGGGAAAGTCAAAGCAAGATCTGACCATTTTTACTGATTGGATATTGGATTTTAAGGCTTCAGACCAGTCCAGCTTTTTTGCATGCTTTGTTGGTTGGATGCAAGCTTTTCTCCAAAACCTCTGTGCTGTACTTCCTCCTTGAAATTTGATCCCACACAAAACACCACCTTATTATATCTCTCTACTGTTGTCATGGTTTAGCCCCAGCCACCAGCCAAGCTCCATGGAACTGGTCACTCACTCCCCCACCAGCAGGATAAGGCAGAGAATTGGAAGGGTAAAAGATAGAAAACTCATGGGTTGAGATACAGACAGCTTAATAGGGAAAGCAAAAACCACACTCACAAGCAAATTAAAAAAAGGAATAAATTCAGTGCTTCCTATGGGCAGGCAGGTGTTCAGCCACCTCCAGGACAGCAGGCCCCCTCATGTGTAACAATTACTTAGGAAGACAAACTCCATCAGTCCAAATGTTTCCCCCTTCCTCCTTCTTCCTCCCACTTTATACACTGAGCATGATGTCAGATGGTCTGGAACATCCCTTTGGTCAGTTGAGGTCACCTCTCCCAGCTGTGTCTGCTCCCAGTCTCCCATGCATCACCAAGGTCCTCACCAGTATGGAAGTGGGAAAGGGGAAAAGGCCTTGGCTGTGTAAGGCCCTGCTCAGCAATAACAAAAACATCTCCATATTATCAGCCTGTGTTCAGCACAAACACAAAACAAGCCCCATACCAGCCACTGTGAAGAATGTTAACACTACTCCAGCCAAAACCAGCAAAACTGCTTATGAATTTCAGTCTGTCTCAGCAACAAAACACTTACTCACTCACATGACTCCTTAAACCATGCATCACCTAACAGACTTTTCAGGAATGGTCTTTGATCCCTCTCCTGGAAGGCACACATTTGGGTTACATTGTATTTGCTAGATCTTCTTGACTTTTTACCTCTGAGGAAGGGAAATATCTCAGCAGACTATCATTATTCAATAATAAAATTGGTTAACACATGAAGAAAACATTGATCAAAACAAGATAGATAAACTAGCAGCAGCTCTACACAGAAAAGTGATATATCACTCAAAATCTAATTGGCAAATAGCTACCAGAAAGAGAAATTTTCCAAATATGGTGATGTGCACTGAAGTGTCATGATTGGTTCTTCACTTGGTTTCATACAGAAATATGTAATTTTTTTTCCTGAAGTAAACATACACATTTCTCTCTTCTAGTTCCCAAATATTAAGATAATACCCAGCTCTTGGGCAAAAGAAATGAATATTTTCCTTCTCTTCTAATTAATGGGTATCACTGTGTCTTGAAGACTCCTCTTGTCAAAACATGTGTAACTTGTAGCAGTTTGTTATTAGTAATGATGTTAACAACGACCTGTCAAATTAACTAAAAACAAGAGAATTAAGATTGCTTGTGAAACAGACAGAAAGCCTGATGGGAATGTCAAAACTAACAGAATAGTTTCAACTCTGGTGGTCTTCCAGGATTATATATGACATACTTGGAAAGGTCAGAAACAGTTAATCAGCTTAACAGAGAAGAATTGACCAGAATTGTCACTTCAGAAAGATTTGTAAACATTATACATGCTTTAGTTTAAAAAAAATAAGAAAAAAATTCCCCAAAACCCCCAAAAAGTGCTTATTATGAAAAATCTCTTCCGTGCATTTTGACATATTCTGTTATAATCGTATTTCCACACCACAGACCTGTCTAGACATAAAAATATATGTGGAGTTTAGAAGGACCATTATTCATTACAGCAATTCACCATCACCTCACCAAAGTAACTCTTAAGTTCCTTAATTGAATTAATAGATTATTTAGGTTAATAAAATAATTCTTGAACCCAGGGTATTCTTTAGAAAATGAAGTCTTTTCCAGTAAGAATTTCCATTTAATGGCAAGTAACATCTTCAAAAAGAAAACCCCAAAACCCATTAAATGGGAGCTTTGGGAGCATACACACAAAGATCTGAATGTAAACCTCTGTTTTGAAAGCATAGCCCCTAATCTCCTGCCTAGAAGGAATGTTCTTCTTTGTCCATCCTTGTTTCAAATACAGATATATAACAGGAAAATAACCTCAAACCAACAAACCACCATCCCCCAAAGTACATACTTAAATATCTACATCAGTGAAAAGGGTACACATTTTTTACATAAATGTAACACTTCCAAATCTGCATATTTTAATTATATTTTCTTAAAATAACATTTCCTCTTAAATATATTGGCATGTCACTATCAACAATATGATAAACCCCAGAATTGTAATGGTATATTTATTATTTAATTATTAAATACAAATTTATCTCTATTTTTAATACTTGCCACAGATTTAGAAAGGCATATTCTCTCACTACCTGGATTTTACATAAGCACCCCAAAACATTCCGCTTTTCACTGTCTTGGAAATAGAAAAGCAGGCTGAGGTTTATGTCTAAAGACCTGACTCTGGGTCACAAAAGGAGAATTCAGAAGAAAGAGGCAGAGTTAGTTGCTAAGAGACCGCAGCCACCAAGCACATGCTGTTATCTAATGGCATGCAATGAAGGCTTTGCAGTGAGAGCATGTGTAATGTATCTCTATGTACCAATAACTCCTGTCATTTGCTGAGGGCAAAATACCATAATAATAGTGCAGGAGGCCCCTCATTGTTAGCTGAAGCGTACAAATGCTTAAAAAAACCCAAATCCAAAACCAAAACCAACCAAAAAAGTCCCCCCTAAAAATGGCGAGGACTAAACCCTCTTGAATTTATTATTATTTCTTCATGTGCTTTTAGGTTACTAAATGATAAGTTTGATTACATAATTCACATCTCTGTTACTAATTTGTTGATGTTAATCTATATCTTATAATCAGCAACATAAATTTCCACGACACTGAAGCACAGGGAAGAAAAGTGTCTGTATCAGCCTGATAATTCCAGAACTAAAATGGTTGTATGTGATGCCCAGATAAATGAATACTACCCTTTTCTGCAACAAGCTTTTAATTGGCAGAGTCCTTTTTAGAAAAAGCCAGCTTTGGTCTTCACCCTGAATACAAGGCAATACAATGATGGAAGTATGAAAAAGACAAAGTATTTTAACATTTACCAGATTCAGATTATAAAACCTAAAAACTTAAAAAACCACAACTATTCAGGAATTTATTTTCCATATTTATACTGCTTATTGAACTTAAAAGTTCCACTAAAATGCTGCAGGTATTTCAGGACTATCATGTGGAGAATGGATGGTGCTTCTGCAGCTCCTTTGGTCAAAAAGTTTCAGATATGCTTTTTTCTTAAGCAAACCATTCCTTCTCTCTCCCATCTCATTTTATTCTTCTTACTCCTCAAAATGTTGATGTGCTGAACATGAAGAAGAATAGGTAGTTGAGGAGCTGTGAGCAAACCCAGCCATCCTCAACTAAGCCACTCCTGCTCAACCACTATGCCTGTAACTCAGCATCCTTTCAGAACTATATCTCTATCTTCTGTCTATAAAAGGCCAGTGCAAGACTAGTTGAAACCAAACACTAAATCTTTACATGTCTATAATTAAACAAAATTAATTCCACATGTACTGTCATAATCATAGAAGAGTCCAGGCCATCTCAGTCCAGCCTCCCTGAAATGAGCAGAGACATCTTCAGGTTGCTCAGAGCCCCATCCAGCCTGACCTTTAATGTTTCCAGGGATGAGGCATCTACCACCTCCCTGGGCAACCTGTTCCACCATCACCATCACCTCATTGTAAGAATCATTTTCCTTATATCTATGCTGAGTCTACTCACTGTTGGTTTAAACCTTTACCCTTTGTCCTACCAAACCTGAATGTGGGTAAGGTAATACATGGGGTTACCAAGATCCAGGACACAGATGTACACCCTGTTGCTTACTTTTATTTATGAAATTTATGCAACTTGACTCTAGCAAAAACAGGTAGGATGCTTACAGAATAAAAACTAAACCAGCCTATTTCAATTCTTTTCCCTTGCAACATCACACCAAAAAGGCAGCTTTAAGGTTTCTTGCACAAAGCCTTTGCAGAGCCTTTTCCCAGTGCTGCTCTACCCAGTTTCAGTGACCTTTTGCAGAATAGAGCATCCAGAGAATGAAGTCCTTGTTCCTGGAATGGGAATACTGATGCTCCCCTGAAGCTGTGAATTTGCTGTATGTTATTCATCCACAGAGCTACAATGAATATTTGCTCCTTAGCAAAATTATTGAACTAATAAAGTGCATTGGTTCCTTTGCAGCTATTGTGGTCAGTAACAAATCCAGCTTGCATGAATGTGCACTCTATTCTCATGCCAAATTGTCAAAGAAACAAAACATTGTGACATTCTTCCCTTAATGTGTGTGTTTAATTACTGATAAAAGAAATGGAAGTTATAAATGTGAACTAAAGAAAAATTCTTTGTATTCACCCAAATTCGATGAGGTTATTTCCCTCTCCATGAATTCCTGAAGGCATCAATTTAGTTGCTGTTTCCTTCAAATATTCAAAACAGAGGAGGCAGAATTTTCAACCTGTTAAATTCTAGTATCTTTTTTGTGCACTTAAAAATGTTAACTAAAACTTCTGGAAACAAACAAATAAGTCTATGAAACCTATGCCTATAATTTGGGTCAGTGTCCACAGTCAGGAGAGAAAAAGGTGCAGAAGGGCAGATACCTTCCCCACTCAAACACCAAACTCATAATGAAAAGGCAATGAACCATGCATTTAATTTTAGAGAATATTCAAACAGAATATTAAAGCACATTATGATTATAAGATACTGCTAAAAATCCACATCTGCCTTATATCCATAAAATCTTTAAGTGATTTAATAAGTCAACAGGATTTCCACATTAAACTTACAAACACTTATGAATAATCAACAAAATCAGTACACACGTGTATGTATGTGCTTGTGCATTTTAAACAGAACAGTTTTTATCTGTGAATAAATTCATTATGAATTATAGTCTTCCAATAGTTATCTTTGCAAGAGCAATAATCATAGTTCTGACTCCACTGTAGTAATTTAAAAACCTCAATCTGCTTTTAAAAGGTTCATCTCTCTTCCAAGGGTACTAAACATAAATAGGTTTGGAACCATAAGTATTCTTAGATAAATATAAGACCAGGGAAAGTACAGGCATGAAAGTAAGATCCAATTACCTGAGTTTTCATTTCTGTCTCCAAACAGTCAGCATGTCTGAAAAGGGCAGATCATTGTATGCATCAAATAAATTCTATGAACTATCTTGCACTATTGTGAGGCACTATCCCTATGTTATCTGCCTTCTGGAAATGTTTTTCATAGTGCTAAAGAGATATGCTATAGAAAGCATCTGTTATTTTTCATTTTAGTAATCATTTAAATTGAGAAAAATGCATGTTTGTTCCAACAAAAGTAAAAGCCTGACATAAAGCTTGGGATTATTTGGAGTTTTTGAGTTAAGGCAAGTAGCATGATTTTCTTAATCTTACTGTAGCAACTGAGACTACAAGGGAAAAGGTATGCTTGGATAGTGTAGACCGTGAAAAACACACCTTTGAGAGTTGAGCCTGTTGCACAGAACCACATTACACACATAACATGCATTCTTTGCAATAAAGGTCTGTATTTCAAAGAAGCAGTTAAAAACTTTCCTGAGCAGTTTGCAAATCCCTCTAAGAGTTGCACAAACTGAAGCCACTTTGACCTCTCTGTGATGGATTGCATGTGGAAGGTTTTCTAAGGAATTTGAGTGCCAACACCTGTTCCAATGAAAAAGTGGCTCACAGTTTCTGGCTCTGGAAATTCAATTTCGTAGAAGAGGGTCTTTGACTTTTGGTCTTGAATTGTCATTTTCCACAATTTGACACTAAAGAATACTTTTAACACAATAATCCAGACATCTGAAAAAAACCTACTAGAATCTGCACAAAATCCTATTGAGCTAGAGGCTTCCTAATAAAAGATTAGAATTATATTTTCATTCTATGCTACAGAATGAAAGAATATTTCTGAATTTCCGTTGAAAGATATCTTTGTAAAAAAAATGAAAAAGAGTTATTTACACTGTATTACTTAAGGAATTCTTTCAGCAGTTTCTAAACAGCTTGAAAACTAAAATAAATAAAATTTCTTTTCAATTTGTTATCATTTACCCCTTCCTTTTGCCTATGATATATACTACAAAACACAATATGTGATTACTTCTGACCTCTGAAAGAAACAAAATTGTTTTCTACTAATGTATTTAATCTCTGTAACCAGTTTAATCTAAAAAAAATTCTCTCACTTCAGTGTCATGTAATTTTTGAAAGACTAATTATTAAAATAGGCAATTAAATAATTTAATTTAAAATTTAGAAAGTACTTAATAATTAGCCTCTTTTTTGTTTTCAAAAAGTTGTTGCTTTCAGCAGAAGTGTCCCTAGAATTATGCATTGGGTGGGGGCTCATGCTTCAGGAAAATGCTGGCAATATGCATGTTCTGGCTGTCCTAATTGACTTGACAATAACAACTACATCATTTCAAGTACAAGCATTTTGCTTGGTCCTGGCCCCCAAGAGTAGAGGACATAAAAACCCAGTAAATCCCACTGGCAGTAAGAAAAACACGGGAGGCCCTGAAGCAATGCTCGGCCAGACCTTTGAAAGCTCCACCATGAGCTTCCTCCACAGCTCCTGGGATGCTTCCAAAGGGAGGAATTCCCTTTGGGCTTTACAATTCCCAGCTGTGGACACAGAGACACAGAGAGCAGAGCCCTCAGAGCCCAGGGCAGGCAGGTCCTGCAGAGAGCACAAGTGGCACCAAGAATGGTCCAGCAGCAGAGGATCCTCATGCCTCAAGGACTGAGGAGCAGCACCTGTGCAGCAGCTCAGACCAAGGCACAAGGAGGTGCAGGCCAGTTTTACTTGTGGCTCATCATTCAGGTGAACTAAAACTAAGAAATAATATGACCATGACCGAAAAGGTAGCAAGAAAATGTTGATGCCTTGAAGCATGTGCTCTCACAGGGTTCTAAAAGCTTCAGTAGCTGAGACTAAGTATTAGACAGGACAGAGAATGGAGAAAAGATCTCCTGCTCTTGCTGATGCCCATTTATTTGAGAGTCCAGAACAAACTCGGACACTGTTTACGCTTCCATTCTGGTGTCCTAATCTTGAATTTCAATATTAAATCTGAAAGTAATACTGATTCAGGAAGGCATTCCAAGAACTGCCTGAGAATATACTCTGGGCAAAGCTGTTAACTGGAAAAGAGTGTGAAAGTTTTAAGTGCTAAGAGGAGAAAGACAAACAGTAAGATACTGAAAGCAGCAGCATTTAACCAGTCTCAGAGAGAAAGCACTTATCTTTAATGAACAAATAGCAGGGAGGAAAGGCAGGGGCACACACCAGTCATAACAATTACATTGAGAGTCTCCCTGTCGCTAGCTTTCACAAAGACCAAAGAGGAACAGAACAGATTTATTGCTAAGCTTATATAGAGGCTAATCACTAATTCTTGCTGATAGTTTGAAATGTTTTGGATGGTGATTTTGTCCTATTACCAGACAGACGCCATCAGCCACTACAGAGAAAACAAACACTTTGTGGAAGATACAATATTCCTGATCAATTACGAGGCAGCACAAGAACCTGGCTCAGCTGCTCATCATTTCAGTTATTCACCAGCAGATGGGACTTAGAGCATATTAATATTTCAGTTAGTCATCATCCTTATGTACTTCATTAGAAAAAAACAATAAAATAACTAAAAACATTCAAGAAAGCTCATAAATTTTTTTGACATACACATTCCGATTCTGAGAGTCAGGTCTGAGTGTCTAAGGAAATGAAAAACTGATTCAATAGCACTTCACTGCTTGAATTAGAGCTGACTTTTGGCATGGCCCATGTTTGGTTCTACATCAATTTCTGTTCTTTATGAAATCAGATTCATGCAGTGGGTAGGTAGTGAATCAGTTTGTCTTTTGCTTAGACACCTGTGAAATTAACAAATTAACTGATGTTCAACATTTAAAAAAACCAAACCAAACAAAAACATACCAATAAACAAACCCCACCAAACAAAAAAGGCAAAACAAATCAACCAAAAAAAAAAAAAAGCCAGAAAAAAAAATCTGTCATACAAGCAGCAGCACAGTCCCCCAGCACCTTGCAGCCTCCATGCCTGAGCCCCAGCTGAGTACGAGCAAGAACCTCTTTGCCTTTTCATTTCCACAGCACCCTCAGCCTTCTCAAGAGCTTGACAGAGGCAAGAACAATGGTTCAAAATGTTCATAACTACATGCTGCACATGAGACACCAGGCAGGAATCAGTTTATTTGTGTTGTCAATCTACTTTGATAGGTACTGGGAAGTCTACAATGAAAGGCTTTGTTTCTTGAATTTTTATGAGGCATTTAATTGTCACAGTTATTTTTACTCTCAGTATCTTACAGTTTGATGTTGAATACAATCAAGATCCCAGACTCCCTATAAGCCCATGTGCATACAATCCCATACTCCCACTATGCCTAAGCAACTGTTCAGTTTCAGATTACTGCCAATTAAAACACAGAAGAAGAGGTCCAGGAAGGAGAGCACATTGTACCAAGGTAGGATACATATTATTCTATTGAAAATGACTGTAGATATACTTGAGACAAGGAAAGCTGTGAGGTTTACATTTTAGGAGAAGGAATCAATTATCTTGCTGCTCAAGGAAAAGAAGGATTTAAAAGAACTCATGTGGCACAGCTGAAGACATCATCTTTCACTGCAGTGAGCATCAGATTAAAGGCAGAGCAAAAAAGAAAACCAGCAGGAGAAAGGGACTGGAATGAGGAATAAGAAATTATTTTACCTTCTGGATAACTATTTATTAATAGTGACCATAAATCAACAGAAAGGAAAAATAAAGTCAGTGTTTGTTTGTACAGATACTGTTCTTATTAACCAAAATCTGAAATTTTGATGCAAATTGTTTGCAAAATAATTCCAGCATGGAAAACCTCTCTTGTGCACACTCTTGATTTAGTAACACAAGGTCTTTATTTTTGCTCAATTTGACCTCAAGCCCTGCAGCCATTCTGTGTTTCCTAGTGAGAATAGATGCTCTGCTTCTCTGTACTCCATACTTCTATCCCCAGGTTTGTTTCCCATACAGGGAAATACAAGATGCTTTTTCACTAATTTCCTGCAGTATTTTTATAACATTACCTAAAAGTCATAGTTAGGTCATAACCTTTATTGATACTTTTTTTCTCTTTTCACCAGAGATGTAGTAAAAAATAATAAAAAGCAGGCAGATAATAGCTACATTATTGAATTTTGAACATAATTTAGTTGGATTTCTGGTTTTGTTTCTAGAAACTCTAGGAAAATTATAAAGGTTTCAAGAATGCAAAGCATACACTGTCAGAAAATAACAGAACAGGAGTGAACTGCTTAAAATCCATACACAGCCAATTAACTTATATGGCACACAAATGATTACAGATGTTTCAAAAATGTAACCTTTTCCCTGTTCATGTTTAGAATTCACACTGACAAAATTCCCACCTCAAGTGTCATCCATTTGGAAAAGGCTCCTCAAATGGTGTGCACAGATATAACATGCATGTGCTTCCATTATTTAATCAAGAAATGTTGTGCGGCTGAAGTTGTGAGAATAACTAGGTCGATGTCACAGGAGTACTGTGTGACATGCTGAGAATGCTTCCCAGCACAGGCTTCACCCAGGAGTGCTGTGTTTTCATTCCCCAGGAAAGCACAGCAACAGTAATCCTTCCTCGTCATCCTAATATTTAACAGCTGCAAATTCGAAGTCCTTATCTTTCATTTATCTGTATCTTGTTCTGTGGTGGATTTTTTACCCCTCTCAACAGCCACTATGGAATTGCCACAATGGAATTGCACAGATGGATTTAGGCACAAAAGTCATCTGGGCCAACCTCCTGATTAAAGCAGGAATGATCAAACCTTCTAGGACTGTCATGTCAGAGGCCATACCTTCCAAAGAGTGGTTGTCTCACAGAAGGTTGCCCACTTCTCTGCAAAACAGCATCTCAGTGAGGGACACATTTTCTCCACGCCTTGAAAACAACCGCAGGGTTGGATTAAGTGATGCTAATGGGAAGTCCCACATCTAATGTGGAGGCGTGGGAGGGCAGATGGAAGAGAAATAAAGCAGAATCCCATTCTGTTTCATCCTGATCCAGTGAACAGAGACAAGGAAGACAGCAGCCACATGAAGGAGCAAGAGGGAACACAGAAACCAAAAGCCGGTGTGAGGAAACCAATTCCAGCTCCCCAAATCTGGTGTCATCCAGAGTGCAAATATCCTTCCACACAGCACTGTTTGGCCTCCCCTTCTTCTCTGCCACATCTCAGAGCTGCTTTACATGTGATACTGGTGGGTGTTCAGCATGGATGCACATTCATGTCCCAAAATGGTAGAGACCCATCAGGAGCACAACTCCATGGGGTCGGGACAGAGTGTGCTCACTGGGAAGCTGCCAGGTGAAGGTAAGACAGCTGTTGGGCAATACCAACAACAGAGATACACTGACCACAGGGGTCTCTCCTCCCATCTGCAGTTTTATCCTCTTGAGTGGCTTTTGAGTACCCCTTTTGTACTGCTCAAGGAATGGCAATATTTGACCTAATAATCCATAACTCTTTATCACAGTCCTTACAAAGACAAGAAATAATTTTCCTCATTTATTTTGCTGCTCTTGATTTGGCCTATTTTTTTTTTCATTTACAAAACTAAGCATTGTCTGGTGTAATAGAAATGAGAGTCAGAATACTACTTGCAATGAGTAGTTTGAGCTGGAAAATCCTTCCACTTCAGCAATAAATTATCTCTAAGAGTCATTTTCTTGTCTCACACTACAACACTGCCCCTTAAATACAACATTTTCTCTTAAATAAGAGAAATCATTGAGAGAAAATATTTCTGTAAGACCAGTTCCTCCTGCTTTGAGAAACAGAAGTCTCAGATTCCCAGTGACATTTGACATTTTACAAATGTTTCAGTATATTACAGATCATAAGTGATTCATTATTCTATACGAAAGCTGTATTGAGCAGCCACCACCTTTTGAATGTTCCACATAACCATCAATAAAAGGTCCTTAAAATTTTCCTTTTGTGTAGTGTGCATTTGATCATGGTAGTTTCCCAAATGCTAAATTCCTAAAATGAAGTCAGGTTTTTCTTCACCTCATTCTCCAGGCATTCTGAACTATAAATGATTTTCATTATCAGTTGTCAAGTATTCATACAGAAGAAAAGTCATAAAAAAAAACCCCAAGAGAAAATACTTAAAGAGAACCCTGTGAATGAGAAAGACCATGATTTATTTTTGACAACAGGATGATGATTTTGACTCTAATGCAGTTGCCTTCAGCCCCTATGGTCATCTCAAGGGTGCTATTTGGATTGTCAATTAAGCTAGTTTAACAAAGAAAGGCAGAGAAATATCCTTGCAATAACAGAAAGAAAATGGTAGCCCACGCCAACATTAAGTCTAGTCAGCCTTTTTAAATAGTAATATTTTCAGACCTGTCAAAATAAGTGTTTTACTATAGCTAGAACTTATATTGAGATGTTATTAAAAAAAAAAAAAAAGAAAAAAGCCCACAGAGCACTCTTAAATACCCTTTCATTGTTTTCTTCAGATCATTCTATTAGATGTACCATTTCTAATGTTCTTAAACTGAGTGTAGGCTGTGCAAATCCTGGGGTAATCTCAGTGGCTCAAACTAGCAGACCCAGCCCACTGCCCCTTCCCCAGGCAACAAGTTACTCCCAGTTAAGCTTACGTGGCACTCCAGCAAGGTCCCAAACAGCACTAATACCTGTGTGATGGAAAACAAGGATTTTAGAGCTCCACAGACCACCTGACTAGTTATGCCCTTTTTTTTACACAGTCTCCCTCCAGCAGAGAAGGTTGTGAAAATCACCCTTTTTAACAACACTTGAGTTAATCTTATTTGTGTTTGGAGACAGTATAAGATGTGGGTATGGGACTTTCCCTTGGGAATCTACCAGCAAAACAAATCCTAGAGACACAAATTGATCAAGGGCATGAATTCAGTGTTTGCCCTATATTCTTGGATAATAACAATGCCATGACATTTTGCTTTCTAGAGAAATAATGATCTCTCTCCTCCCTAAGTGACTGAGCCATAAACAGCATAATCAAAATAATTTCAGGGAATACTTTCAGTATTTTCTCTTTATATGTGATAAGCTTGCAGAACCAAGCCCATGGTTTTTATGTGTGGAAATGTTCAACTGAGTCACTTCTACTTTCAATTAGCAAAGCCAGTGCTACACAGGTGTCCATTCAAAGAAAATTATTGCCTGTAATTTCAATCTTTTGATGCTTTTGTTGTATTGTCTGGAGACCTAATAAAACTGGCTAGCAGGCAAAGCATCTTTGTGCTATTGGCTGTTAGACCTTCCTCATTCTGTTTTTGTCTACAGACCTGAACCTCTGTTGAATGTCCATCTATTTCTAAATATTTCTCCAGGGACTTACTGTGGATGATGTTGAAGGACTTGCTCCCTTTCCATCCTTCTGACAGGTATTCCCTAGCATGTTCTTCATGGTTCTTTACAGCAGTTTTGAATCAGACTCCACACTCCTTTCAATTAATGTACAAGATCAGAACCCATGGGTAATCTTCAAGGACTCTGGACATGGAGGTTTGGTTTCAGGACTTGATTCATGTTTTTCCTTCTTTCTTCCTTGTGTAAATCTGTATATTTGTCTTTTCTTCTGTTATTCATTTCTCCAATTCTTTAAGGTAAATAACAGTTATCTAGTACTATTTTCTACAGATTGTAGCAGTCACTAGCATCTGCCTCTGTGTTTGAATGGTACACAGCATTTCAGATTAAGATGGGATGAGAAAAGCTACAGAAAATAAAGCATGTTGGAAAGATTTGTGTTCATTTTATACTATGCTGAACTTCTTCCCTACCACAGCTCAAGGAAAGGAAGGTAAATCCAGACAAAAGCTCATTAGATTGTGCCAGGCTACTTCTTGGACATTTTCTTATACTGTATGGACATAATGTCAATTTCTTTCACTGCCTTTTATATTTCCTAGTTTTGTTTTCTGCTGTGAATAGGAGTTCCTATTCCATGTGAAGGCTGATAGGAAAAACATTCAGACTGATAATAAGGCCAGCAAATCTATGTAAAATTAACTTGAGAAAACCATAATGATGTTATATCAAGACTAGGTTTTCAATTAAATGTGATTAAGAAAATAACTACTACCCTACAGATTAAGACCAGCATCAGACTCTCTCAGATTTCAGAGGAACATCATAGGTAAAAAAGAATATAAAATGCCTTTTATTGTTTTTGCTGTTGTTACTAGGGAACCACTCTTCTCAAAAAATCAAGGGTTTTTTTGCTTTGTTTCTTTTTTTCTTATTTTTTTTCCACAAATTTTATCTAAGACAGATTAGACAAGGAATGCCAGATCAGGCTCCAAACGTTAAAGTGCAAGAAAATACATTTGTCAAGATCAGTTTTATTAGACCAACCAGCATTGTACCAGGACCCATATGGCAAATACAGTTATATCACTAAAAGCTTCAGAAGAGTTGACCAGTTCTCTGGTGTACCTTTCCACCTAAGCAAACCAATAATATGAGCAATTATGCTTTCATATACCTGTAAAAAATAACAAGTATCACACTTACATAAAATAAAAATAGACAAGTAAATCTGAAGCTTCACCAATATAGGCTTTTCATGCTGAAAGTAACCAGGATTTCTATGCTATTGTGGAGCTCACTGCTTCCCCTCCACCCCGTACACTCTTGGTACCGTGCAGGGTTCCCACACGTGATGACATCTCACAATCACAACAGGCAGCAAAAGGGCACAGCCACACTTGGGTTTAGTCAATATTATAAAAAAGAATATCCCTTTTATCAATGAAAGAAACCCACAAAAATTGTAATCCTCATGTGATCTAAAAGTTATCGCAGTTATTAGCTTTATAATTTTACTAGCTAGAAGTTTCTCATTTCAAGTAGATTTATAAAATTCAAATCGTATCTGCAAACATCTTACTAACCTATAGACTGAAGTTATTAAATAAGACCTTGAAAAATTGCTTGCAATGAAAACGTAAGCTGAGTCTTAACTCAAGCTTTGGAAACTCAGGTGAAATTAAAAAGTAATGAATCTGTATTTTTACAGGGCTTTTTACTTTCAACCTATCGTTTACCACATCTGCTTAAATTCCTTTTCAAAGCTGAGCTCTTAACAGTTTATTGTTGTGTAAACTGCATTATTAAAATATGCATTTATGTTTTTTCTTCACCTAGGAAGTCTGTTTTATGGATTTCAACTTTTTTTTATTTGCATGTTGATTTATATGCATCAGTCATAAAAATAAATTATATAGTCCATATAAATAATCTGAATATTACTTTAAGGACTGCAAGTATACTCTGTCACCCAAAATGTGGGATTGGGAAGTTGTGTTTCAGATGACTACCTTCCACACATAATAGGCAGCAGTTCTGGTTACAAAAAAATTACAGTACATTAGAACAGTAAAAAAGGGATGAAGAATGTGCCTTTATCAGCTTTCCCATGTTATAGATTCAAACCTGAGAAAATTACAGCCTCAGGGGTACAGAGGGCCACCATTTTAGGGATGAAATTATGACCCCGTGAAATGTGTCCAGGTAGCAGGAAAATTCATTACTCACTTCTGAAAACTGAAGTATTTGGCTCAAAGTCACCCTGAGAGTCAATAATGCAGCCAGGTAGCAATCCATGATTCCCTCACCCCAGTCCATCCTGCAGAGTAATATTATCTTCCCAGTTAAATACAATATTGAGCCCCAGTCCCATTTGCTGTTCTTTTTCCTGACTAAAGTTGTTTTTACTGTCCCTTACAACAACTATTGTAGATGCAGCCAGAAGCAGTGGT
The DNA here is from genome assembly GCA_013401135.1 of Cettia cetti. Taxonomy (NCBI): domain Eukaryota; kingdom Metazoa; phylum Chordata; class Aves; order Passeriformes; family Sylviidae; genus Cettia; species Cettia cetti. The sequence goes on from VZUI01058443.1 coordinate 231,012, forward strand.
ACTTCCAAAGACCAGTATAGTAAAATATTCACCAGGTATCCTACTGCTGTTCATTGCCTTGCTAGGTTGAAAAATCCAGAACGGGTAAATTCCATTCTTTGCTTAGCATTTTGTTGGGACACAGTGCCTACAGTTATAGGAGTCATTAAATAAACCTGAGATTGTTCTCTGGCACCAAGGCAAATAGGCCTGGAATATCTCACATCCACATTGCTGAGTTCTCATGCTCTCTAAAACAGGGTGACCACAGCCTCAATCTCGTCAAGGGATGATCCCTGGCTCGTCCAAGTGCTCAAACCACACCTGGAATAAAGAAGGCAGCACTAGTTTCCCAGGTCAAAATCATGTTCAGGTCCTTCCCCATTAACAGAGACCTGCCCCGGCCTTCTGCAGGCTCCTTCTTCAGGGGTGAATTTCTGTCCAAGCTAAAGAAAGGTAATTTCCCTCTATCTCAATTTTCTAACAACAACAATGGATCAACCAGCAGCTGAAGCATGTAATAACTTGATTCCTTCTCAGTCACTAAGGAATCAGGTTTTTATCCACACTTCTTTCAGTTTTGTGAGAAACAGCCAGATCTATAATTTTTGGCACTTTCAAATTTAAGGAAAGAAAAGAGTTGTTCTGCAACATGGCCCTTAATAATGAAAAGATTTTGTCAAAATGTTTAGTTTCTCAAATTATAGTGACCCAGATTAAATCACTTATAGAAAGGCAAAAATTCTTTGATTTCAGGGTGGGAGAAAAGGTATACATCAGTTTTGAACTCACTGGCACCTTCCATGTTCTGCATTTCCAGTTCTGCTATTCAAATGGGGGGAGGGAAAAAAAAAAAAAAAAAAAAGAAATGGAAAGACAACAATACCATTTTCCTCAGTCTGATATGAACAAAGAACTCACATCCACATGGAGAGGCTGTTTTTTATAACAAACACACCTCCTGAAATTTAATTATGTTCCGTTTAACACAGGGGGAGTGACTGGAGGCAATGCCAAAACACACAGTGCCATCTAAGGGAGGAACCACCTTGTGTAAATGGTAGTAATGAAAAGTCCTTTTATGGCATTTCAAACCCAAACCATGTCATAGCTGGGAGGGGATTTGCAGGGGGCATTACAATTAAACCCTTATTTTTAACTGCTGCTGGTTAAAAAATAAAGAGAAAGAGAAGAGAGGTTAAAAAAAAGAAAAATGAAAGAATGCCTGCATTCTTAATAGATTACACAAATTACAATGGTACTTGTATTCCAAAATCCTCAAGTCTTAGAAAAATATCTTAGGAAGGCAATACAAATTTAAATTCATTATAAAAATAAAAAGAATGTTGAACATTTGTATGAAAGACAGAAAAAAAAGCATAAGAAATAAACTTATCTCAGTGGAAGATTCATTAAAAATACCCCTGTATTAGAATGATACCAGGAGACTAACTTAGAGACAGTTTTAATCCTTAACTCCCTAACTGTTTTAGTGTTTGAAAATTTAAAGTACATCTGCATAGGGTAAAATAATTTGGCATTTTAAAAGTGCATAATGTCCTCACAGTAGTTAGCAGAATATTTTGCAAATTCATATGGTGAAATATATAATGATATCAGCATACCTGGGATGCCACATCCTTCTAGAAACTAGAATGAAACCCTTTATTTCAAAGAGAATCTTGGAGTCCAGTGATAATATATTTATAAGCCACATTTTATTCAAGGTTGATTAAATCCATATCTACTTTCAAAATTAAACTCAAAGTTCCACAATGATACATTTTGTATACATACATATACAAAATGTTGTCTCACTTTAGTTGTTTCACATCTCTTGTTTATAAAACACTGAAAGCACAAACCTAAGTGTTTCACCCGTTTCTCTTTTCCTTTACATATAAGAGGAAACTAGAATTTAGCAGAAAGAATTTGAAATAGTTTTCATGTAAAAAAAATATTTCTTTCATAAAAATATAATAGATAAGGATCACTGAATCATTTCATTGGAGAAAACACCTACAGATTTTAGAAATATTTGGGGTCTAAAAATGGCAAGGCAGTGTGAGATAAACTAAAACCAAATGTATATATGCATTCAGTGTAACTGTGAATTTAACAGTAAACTATATTATGCTTGACTGAAATAGAACTCTTTTTTACATTAATAAAGGCATATGTTCATCCATGGTAAAGAACTGGATGTTCCCATGTGTCTTTATGCATGCCTGATTGTGTTAGAGATAAGATGATGTTCAAGTAATTTAACCAGTCCATGAGGCTTCAGCTCCTGTTTACCCTAAAACTCATCTGCACACCATCCTTCCCACTTGGTCAGCATAGGGATTCTCTGGCAACCCCACAAGGGTTTTGGTTGCTCCTACAAGGGATTTATTTTCTCCCCACTGGTACATGGGTTGAATCCACTGGGAATGTTTGCTTCATTGCTGGTATCACCAGTTGATTTTTATTTTTTTTTAAATCATTCCCAGTATTGGAAAGTTCTCCCTTAATAATCAGGACTAGAAAGGGTTTTTCTTGGGATTTTCCAGGAAGATGGACAATGGAGGGATAACATCAAGTTTCTTGGCATTAGTTGGCCGACCCTGGCTTGACTCCACTTGTGAATTCTTCATCTCCTCCCCTCCTGGGGCACAGGGGGATGGGGAATGGGTGTTGCAATCAGTTCATCAGATGTCTCTGACGCTCCCTCCTCAGGGGGAGGACCCCTCACACTCTTTCCCAGCAGCATTCCTTTGCACTGCCTGAAGTTCTTTGCAAACAGCCCCAGTGTGAGTCCCCTCTATGAGGTGCAGTCCTTCAGGAATATGCTCCAATATGGGTTCCCACAGGGTCACAGCCTCCTTTGGGCATCTGCCTCTTCTGGTGTGGGGTCCTCCACAGGCTGCAGGCAGATTCTGCTCCAGCAGGGATCTTCAGGGGCACAGCTGCCTCAGCATGGTCTGCACCACAGGCTGCAGGTGAATCTCTGTTCTGGCACTTGAGGCCCCTTTTCCCCCTCCTTCACTGACCTTGATATCTGTGGGTCTGTTTCTATCACAGATTCTCACTCCTCTCTGTCTGAAATTGCTTCTGCGCCGTAACAGCTTTCCCCTTGTTAATAAGTTAGCACAGAGGTGCTGCCATCATGGATGGACTCAGCCAGCAGCAGGTCCATCTTTGAGGAAGCTGGACATGGGGAATCTTCTAGCAGCTTCTCACAGAAGCCATCCACCACCAAAGCTTCTCCTCATAAACACCACAGCCTCCTTTTCTCCCCTTCAGTCTCCCATAGGCAAGGAAGTCATCTTCTAGTCACTCTGGGCAGATTGGCTGGCCTTACCAAAGACAGTTTTCATAAGATAGGAGATGTATGGAATAGGATGCACCACACAATATTTCCACTAGACCTCTCCCTGGTACAGCCTTGCCATCGTGCAGAGTTGTACAGGACAGGCTAGAGGTGCTGGAAGGCAGTCTTGCCTCAGCATCACTGTGCACCACAGTGCCCTGGCATGCCTGTGCCACATGCTACCTCAAATGTACCCCAACCCTCTGCTGTGCCCCACCCTAGGCATGCAGAGCACTCCCCAGTGTCATTCATGGAACACAGGCACTATCTGTGTGCCATTGCAGCTCAAAGCTCACTGCTGGAGGGGCTGCTTCACCTCTGCTAGCAGTGGTTAGTTTTAACATGGTTATATATTTACTGAGGGATGGTTGGCTTGGATGGATGTTCTAGTGGTCACTGAAGACATGTTCCTGTTTACTGATTTTATAACTGAGCTGGCCAGAAGATCAAGTGACTTTCCCTATGTGATTCAGTAAGCCAAGGCCATGCTTCTATCTAAGACCTGAAGTAGTTCATACTACCACCTTTAGCCCTGAATAGCAAAGCTGCCTTTCCAGAAAACAAAGAAGCTAAGAAACTTATTGTAAAGTGCATTCAATTTCAGTGAGAGAATAAACTGTGGAGAGCAGGAAAGTGCAGAATATTGACAGCTAAATCTTGAAAGAACAAAGGACAAGAGGTTTTAAACAAACAAAAAGATAAAATTCATGCTGTTATCTATTTTAGGAAGGGACATAAAAGACTTTTTCAAGATTAGAGATGAAAAACCTACATTGATCCACATTTATCCTCAATTACTACTGGGAGATGAGGGTTCAGCTTCTTGTTTCATCTGCAGAATTCCTTTATGAAAAGTCATTTAAATTTTCTTTTGGTTGAAACCTTGTACCTTTTTGTAAAATCTTGGTCCCTTGCTCCGCTATTTCTCAGATTCTCCCCTGTAAAATCAAGATAATGAATGTTTCCTTTTCTCCTATCCTTTATCTGAAATGGCTTTCAAGTTCTTAGGAAGCACTTAATACAAAGTGACTAACAGGAGAAAGCCCTATTCTCAGCAATTTCTCTAGACACTACTAGGGAGTTCATAATATAAAAGGTTGCATTACTCTACCTTAATAAACAGAGGTTAACAAGACTATAAACCTCTATCCATGACTTCAAACATTCTTTCAATATTGCTGCAGTGATAAATAAAACATCCCCAGCATTAAAGTTCCCATCATTTAGGCCTTTTCTCTTGATGTTTGCAGTGTGTTTATCAAACTAAAAACAGTTCATAAAGGAGTCCCAGGCTCCAACTATCAAGTCAATACTCTTCCCCATAAACACAACATCAAAAAGCTAAACTGTTTTAAATACACAAGACTATAAAGTTCTCTTTTCATTTGTTATCTCTCCTGCACCTGCTCTAAATACTTCTTAGCTTAATTGATGGTCTCTAAACAATCAGTGTTTATATTCACTTTGGAGCTGCTTCAGAAGGAAGAGAATAGTTACTGTTTGTTTTCCTTCTGTATCCTGGGTGTCACTCAGTCACTTTGAATGGGAACTTGATTTCCATTGCAGACACTGGCAGGAGAGTCCTGCACCCACCACAGATATTTGCTGTCTGACTCTGGTTAACAGTTCACATATTAACCGTGTTACTTTACCTATATTTTATGTTCAAGCATTTTTATTACATTCCAGTAATCCCAACCACCTTCAGGCAACAGCAACATACAGGCTAGTAAACTTCAGCCCAAGGGCAATCACTCCTACACCAGCTCTCTGGGACTATCACCCAAGGAAGTGAACTATTTGTCCCTGGGGTTTCACTCCCCTCAACTCATCTACAGAATGGACCGTGGGGTTGGACTGAACCTCATAGCCCTAGGGAAAAATAACCCAGGAGCACTGTATTTAGTGGGACTGAGTCCCCACTCCTGGCATCATACAGCCTCTGGAGAGCTACAGCATCTCGTTCTCCATGGCCCAGAGTGGGTCACAAGGAACAGGAGACATAACCGCAAGCTTTGAACATATTCTCTATGCTGCAAATGTGAGTCTTCAGAGCACTCAACAGAATAAGAAAATGTTATGTAGTTGAATGACACACCATGAAAAGGAAAAGAAAATAGAGAGGCCCTGTCTGGTGTTTTGACAGGGGGAATTTCCATATCAGTTTAATCATTCATTCTTCAGTGGGAATCAAGTTCAAAAAAAGAAGAAAAACAAAGAAAAATGCTAAAATTTTTAGCTCTTTTGTGACAAAAATATAGCAATCTCTGAAGAATGTTAATTCTGCAAAATATAAAATATTACTTTTATTAATCAGTGTGTCTCATCTGTGCATATGGACTCTCTTGTTACCTCAGAGGTCAAGTTCAGCTGACAACCCACTGAGTAAATATCACTAAGGGAACTGCAGAGCAGCTCATTGGAAGATTTCCATCAGCCCAGAAGAGGTGCTAAGAAGGCAAGCTCCAACAGGCTCAGTGCTTGCACAGCTCAGACTTTGAACTGTGATGCACCCAAAAAGAAGATGGGGATGTTTTAGTTCCTGAGCTGAGGGTCACATCATGGCCTGTACCATCAGTGCAGGAATGATCTCTCAACTGGGACAGGCATCTTGTCTTGGCACAGCCCAGCTGCAGCTCTCTGGAACTTCAGTGATGCTTCTAGGGCACCTCCTTAAGGCCAGACATCGCTTCTCAAGGGAAGCTGGATGGTCATTCACAACACATTTCTGTACATGCATCATTTGGTAATTTTACTTCTGTATTTGAAAAAAAAAAAACCACCTCTCTTTAGCAAACAAGAAATTAGGACCTACAATATTTAAGTTCCAGAAGAAAGCGTTTTTCCCCAGGAAAATTGTGATTTCCAATATTAGGTCATGGTTAAGGTAACATTTTTATCACTGCAGAGTTTGTTTCTCAGTTACATGTTTCTCAACAACACATTTTCTAGCATTACCAAAGAAAGTGCAGTGATACTTATGTAGCATACCTCATTTAACACCAGCATCCTCTCTTAAGAAACACTTCCCACAGACCAAGAATGACGGGTGTGCAGAATTCTTTGCAAGAGTTCCCTTAATTATCTCTCAACTCTACCCTTCCCAAACTGGTAGTGACAGGTAGTGTCATTTCACTCACAAAATGACAGTTTGCAGAAAGCATGCAAATGAAGGTACAGATATTGCCAAAAGTATTCCTGTCTAACAAGTGCTTTTTAATGAATGCAAAAAGAGACCAAAAAGCTTCTTTCTGAGAAGTGTGCTGTTAATATTTCTCTCATGAACTGAGTGAAAACATGAGAAAATAGTGATTTCAGCTGTGAGGTTTTTGTGGTTTAGATAAACATTCTTGCTGTTAGGGAATTGATGTCTGACAAATTCCACTCCTTGATTTATCACATTTCACACAAAAATTCATCTAATTGCATATTGTTAGTTTTGCATTTACAGTACTATCATTGTAGCCCACCATGATTACAGCACCTGTGAAATTCAGTGCCTGGGGGAAAACTACTGTAATACCGTCTCCTTTCTATTAATGGAGTAATTCAATACATTTACCTTCCTGAGCACTGTCATTTTATACAACCATAGCTACATATTTCCTGCTGAAACACTGCAAGAAACATTCTTACATTGTGCTTGCTTAATATGCTGGTTAATTCACAGGGGAAAGAAAAGTATTTGAAAAAATTAAGGGATACTCATTTTACTTTCAGGCAGAAAATCCTTACTATGTTTTTATTTAAAATATTTAAATAAACCCCCTCTTTTCTACAGTGTGGTGGGTACTTTAATAAAAATTAGCAATCAAATTAATCAAGTTTATTAATAAGGATTTCCATATTGATTCAGTTACATTTTATTTTTTGATAGTCATCCTCACAGCCTATGGAAACTTACAGCACTTGCTGTTATGATTAATATACAGAACTTGTAAAAGACCAAAGAAGCATGGAAATGTCATTTGTTTCTCTCATTGAGTAAAGATTCAAATTCTGTATTTTATTGTGCATGCACAGCTTGTCTTTCTACTCAGTGGAACTGAGGGCCAAGTCACACCCCTATTTATTCTAAGATCCTTTTCAAACATAATCCAAAGCATATCTTTCCTCTACAACTCTATAAACAATGAAAAGAATCATCAGCTTTGGTTTTCAGGCTTTAAAACAGATCATTGACTTGACAGTGCTTAGAAAGTATTCTCAAAAATTACTAATGTTGCAACTTTAAAGAACATGCTTTCCGACTCTCTTTGTTGTCTTTCTTACAATCACAGTCCAAAAAGGCTAAAATCAAAGATGACTACCCAGCAACAAATACTCCTCTTGAATCTATTTATCTAGATTTCATCCATTAAAACTGCTACAATTTAACTGAGCAAAATGATGTCATTTAATGAATACAGACAGAATCAAAATCGATCTACTTTCTTATTTTTAAAAATCCAAAACTGATAACAATTCAAAGAGTGGAAGGAAAAATATGAAAATGTATGGAAGATGGCTGCTTGTGAGGCAGCTTTGGACATAAAGGAATCCAAAGGTAGTTCCATAAAGATAGGAGTCTCATTTTCACTTTGAAATAAGCCTCTAAAAGTGTTTTGCCCTTTGCTGGAGATTGTTATCAAAGCGCTTTTGAACAGAAAAGAACTGCTAATACTAAAAGACTGTTCAGTTGGGCTCCACTTCAGCAGTTGTTTTCCTTCTTTGATGCACACACAAACCTGTATATTCACATCTGCACACCTTTTTTTTTTCCCCTTTTTTTTTTTTAAGAGTGCAAATCAGAAGATTTGGATACATCAAGACAAGGATGATGCCAGAATCTTCTGGGGATGGGTAGCTCAACCCTAAAAAGTATGGCTGTTGTGGATTAACACCAGTGGGCAGGTAAGCACCACAGAGTCACTCACTCACCATCTTCACTGGGATGGGGGAAAAAAGAAAGGGGAAAAACCAAAAAACAAACAAAAAACAAACCAAGAAAACACAAAAGATGAAACAAATTAAAAAAAAAATTTGAATAGGTGAAAGAAAAGGGGGAGGGAGACAGAAGAAAACAAGCAATGCAAAAGCAATCGCTCACCATTTCCAGCGGGTAGACTGATGCCTAGAGCTTTCCTGAGCTAAAGATGGCTAATTCCCAATATCTCCCTATTTTCCCTTTTATTGCAAGGCATGACTTTATATGGCATGGGGTATCTCTTTGGTTGGTTCAGGTCATCTGCATGGTTGTGAACCCTCACCCTCAATCTATTCACTGGAGTGTCAGAGTGAGAAACAGAGAAGACCTTGATGCTGTACAAACACTGTTCAGCACCAGCTACAGTATTAAGAGCATTATCAATTCTATTTCGGTCAACATTCTGAAACACAGAGCGGCTATGAAAAGAAAAACCTATTCTATTATAGCCAGGCCCAGTGCAAAGGTATAATTACTTTCATCAAACCTGGGTTATATTCAGAAGAAAAAGAACAAAAGGGAATGTCTCCTAAGGCATAACAAATGCTGGCAAGCAGCTGGGCTGTTATGTTTCTTAGGTTTTTGGTAGTCTGTACCTTTCTCTATTAATTAAGAGGGACCAAAACACCTAATCACTTCTGCAGATGTTCACTTTGATTACACCATTTTTAAACTTTTAAAAGCAACCTGAGTTTGTGTATTTTTCTAGAGCCATAGTACATATCACTAGGAACTCAAAGAGGGCTTCCTCCAAGACAATATTTCTTATCTGTGAGGAACTTAATAAAGCATATGCCTGCACATTTGGGATGTAATTTTGTGATGTTGCAACTACCACATCCCATTCATTGCTCTAACAGGTAGGACACTTGTAGAACTAACTGTACAAAGGCTCCAACCTTTCCCCTGCCAACTTCGGGACAAAAATCATAATGTGCTCACACAATTTACTTGAGGCAAGTTTGGAATTTTAAAAATGGCATGAGTTTAAATATGACACACTTTCTAGATGTAGATACTCCTATTCAACATCACTGACACCGTTCACTCAGTCTCTGCTAACATCCCTAGTATTGCTGTCTAGAAAGGAGAATTGAGTCAAACTACTACTTCATAGAGAAGCAGATATATATGTAAGAGCCCTGCCAAATTTCCCACCTGAGGTCTAAAAGGATATGTTGATGAAGATAATCTGGAACCATTTTCCCTTGCTATCTGGTCAGAGGAAAAGCAATTGTGACTTATCATTTTCTTCTGTAGAAACCCTTGTGTACAAGCCTTCCCTCTTCTCACCTGCAGCTGAGAGAGACCTGCCTGTTTACCTTGGAGAGAATAAAAGGAACATATCCAGCCCCCTCTTACATATGCTACCATCAGCACTTGTATTTTCTCCCTGCCTGAAGTATCTCTTTGCTGAATCCAAGAGCAGAGATAGATAAAACTTTTCATATGCTACTGTCACAGCCAAGGTGAAGAACAGATGCCTGAGAGCAATGAAGACCCAGAAGTTCTGGGTTTAAAAATACAGGACAATAATGTAGAGAAACAGAGAAATAATGCAACTAATAAGCATTTGCAAGGAGATGGAGTAGATTTCCCCAGATGGGTACACAGGAGTTGCTACCTGCAGCAGAAGATTTCTGGAGGAGGCTTAGATTGAAGTAATTTGCACATATCAAGTAACAAATTTCTAAATTGCAAATTTGGCAATGACATCACAGATTTAGGAAGTTGGTCTACCACTAAAGAGGAAAAAAAATCCCTTATGGTTCATATGCCTTTTATAAATCATAAAAATATTTATTTGCTGAGATAGTAGATATGTAGATCCATAAGGATTAATGCCCTACCCATTTTACCTCGAAGGGCAGTAAGTTACAAAGAAATTCTCAGACTGCCACAGGAAAGAAATCTTACCTTTAAACTTGTTACTTTGTTGGCACTGGAAATTCCTGTTTCAAAAATAGGAATGCCTAGGCACCAGTGGGGGAGTCTTGACAGACTCCCAGAAGAGGCAAAGAGCCAACTTGTAGTTATTTTAAAGACTGCATCAGTTGTCTACAATTTTGCACCCTGGTACAGATCCTGTTTGTCTGAAAAGGATCCAGGCCATATAAAAACAGTCTGTTGGACAGAGTCCAGAGTTTTACAGACTAAAAGCACATAATTTAACAACATTCCACCTCAAATCTTGCATGAAAATGCTGGTTAGCAAATTGTGATAGGTAAAGGGAGGAGAACAACTTTTAACATTGTCAAAATATTTTTGGGTCAATCTCAAGACTGTGGGAAGAGCAATATCAAAACTGTGGGAAGAGCAAAAGGGAAAAGTAACATCTGTAAAATATTTTGTGTTCTAGTCTTTCTGCATCCTCAAAGTGACACTTTACTCTGCTACACTTACAGGGAGATATTACTCTGATATTTTCAGTTTACAATAGATAGACTCCTTGCCATCTGTTCAAAATTCAGATGAACAAAATCATCTAGCTGCCAGTATGGTCTGTTAAGCTGTTTTGCAATGCCATTCACTGGTTTTCTGATGTATTGAGAATCAAACATGAGGCTTCAGTTCCAAGAAGACCTTCTTACATGATTACCTTTATTGCCATGAGGAGACCTACTAACCTACACAGGACTATACTATACAGCCAAGTTAAGCATGTGTGTAAATGTTTGCAAGTTCAGGGCCTTAGATCCCTGTTCTGGTCCTCATAACCTAACACAAAAAGTAATATTCACAATAAACTTGAGTCCTTTTTAATTGTTAAACACTGAAGCTTTGTGTGCGAGATACGTAATTTCTTTGCACCGCTTAGTTCTGAGAAAAAGCCCTTTAATGCTGTAAAACTGGCCCTGGTATGAATTCATCACAGCTTATGTAGCTGGTGCAGGCACTCTTGTTGTAGGCACAGCACCCCATTGCAGTGGGAGTGACATGCTACTTCTCTCAGCATGACCATACATGCACACAGCTGAAAAACAAGAAGTGAAGCTGCTACATTCATAGAACCTCGTTCCTAACCGGCTACAAGCCTTGCTTAGCCAGAGGTCAAGTTTACCAAATAAACAGGCTTTCAGCAAAGAGTGATCAAGCTTCCTAAAAAAGAGAATCACAAAATCAACATCTGCATAAGTGAGGACAAAATGCTCAAGGCCACAGACAAGGAGACAGGCTGATGAAGCTGTGGATAAATCAGGGATGCCATCCTATTCAAAAGAAAGGGCTTAAAAGAGACACTGGTGCCCTGTTATTAATCCAGCCACTTCTGAGTGGTAGATCATAAGGGTAAAGCTGGTAGTTCACATGGTTAAGGGCCCCCACACTAAAAACCATTTGAACTTGTTCCAGAAACATAACAGCATTGTATAAGAAGCTGCCAGTTGTACCAGTCTGACATAAAACAAGGTACCTTCAACTTCCCTTATAGAGTAATTGCTGCAGGACTATTTGCCTTATAGGACCACATTTGCATGATTTATCATGCCATAATTCCAACAGTTTTGGTTTTTTTAAAATTACTACAAAGAAAGCAGGCACAGGAAGAATTAATTTTTTAGACAAAATCCTCTATACCGACAAAGTTAAAACTAGACAAAAATGTTTTCCTTTCAGAAATGTCTCATCATACACCTAGGTAAATTTATATCTGAAGCAGAGAAAGACAACAGAAAGGAAGACTCATTCATTTCAGATTCTGATAAAATACTTACAAAAACCACTTGAGATATGTGCTCTGAGTTCTTCTGAAAAAAATAAGTAAAATTGTTATAAAAAATATGACATTAGAAGCTGTCAGAAGCAACCCAAAGCAGACAGGGACTGGGTCACTTACTCAAGACATGACAGACTCAGGGTTAAAATCCCATATTGTCAATAACTTGATATGACTCCAAGAGACTGAATCAGAGCAAACTCATATGCACTTTTGAAGCCAGCTTCTCTGTTTCTCCTCCACTTAAGAGCCTTTTTACAGAAGAGGTGTTGTCAAAATTAATCAGTCTTTCCAGGAAAATGTTTTGACCAACTCATACTTTCAACCAAAAATAGTAGATGAAAAAATAATAAAACAACACAAACCAGAAATATCTGAATAATTCACAGGAGCTTCAGCAAATATGGAATATGGCTATTTGCCATATTTATGAGTAAGTGGCTGAGATGTTGTTTATAGGCAAGCTACAAAGCACACAGCAGATTCTAATGTCATCCTGCGTAATAGAGCCACCACATTATCACCTTTTTTCTCTTTCTCATAACACAGACCACTCATGCAATTAGTAGGACATTTGCTCTTTCAGAGTTTGTTATTTCTGGTGCTTTGAACAGTGATTCCATCCCTAGTTAAACTATCACACAATTCCCCTGAATCTCAAATTCATGTGTATTTTCAAATCAAACACACCAACAACAAAACCCAATCTGAAAATTCTCTAATAACAGAGTTGAAAGAAGTAGTTAATTTACTCTGAATGCTATAAATTTGGCAGAACCTGTTCATCAGCACAACTGTCAAAATGCAAGTCAGAATTGAGGCATGGAAACACCACCATGTCATCACATCCATGCTACTGCTCCTCTCAGATCTGCTTTCCGAAGAGCCTTCAAACATTTTGCAGACCTCATTTGCCAACAGTTGAGTACACAGTGCTTCACCACTTCCCTTGAAAGACTACTCCATAAATGTTAGTTATAAACTGAAGAGGAATTTATAATTGGATACAGATCTCTCCCACAAATTGTCACACACCCTATATTAATTTCTATGTGCTGATCAGTGAAATTTTGATGCTTCTGTAATACTCATTCAACATCCTCTTTGATACATGCTGGGATGAAATACTGTAAATAATTCCTCTTTTGTGCTTTTTAAATCTTTTCAGACAATTGTGTTCTTTATAACCACCTTTCTTTATAGCAGATAAACAGTGCACTGCAAAAGCATCACCATACAACATATTGTTTCAGTTTATTAGCTTGCATCTTAATTCTAGAATAACATATATGCTGAAGAATTTCTCTTGAAACAGAAAGACATTTTGTCTTTTTTATGGAAGGGCAGAAGAACAAATGTCCTTATGTCCTTATAAGATGCATTAACAGTGGGGTTCAGTACAGCAGTTTTTTTCACCTGAAGACTCATAAGGAAAGTATACTTACCACTGCAATTGTAAATTAGATTGTAATTATACCTATCTTACATTAGGCAGAAAAAAGGAACATGCTATAGAAGAATAAAAAAATTACAGTCTTAATATTAGATCCCCTATTACTTCAGTCTCCTGTACCTGTGATCTCTTCCTTTAAGAATAAAGTTGGAAGTCACCTTGGAGAGAAGCCTACTGTCTGGAATCCTTTGTCCAAACCAAGTGTGAGCTTCTAAAAAGTCCGAACAGAAAAAGGCAAGATCCTTTCACTTTTTATAGTATCTTAAAAGTTTCTTTCTCCCTGCAGTTTCACAGAAACTTAAAAGACAAACAGTGTTTGTTACTGTTGATGAGTTTTGATAATACAGAGAGATTTCAATACTCACCTGCAAGTTTTAAAAATGAGGTCAGTCCAATAAAATGGACTATTCTATTAATTTATGTGTTCAGAGCCTTGAAATCTTGTGGTCCCATGAACACGGGGCTCTCTGCTCCACATAGTTCATAAGTTTACCCTTTTTCACATAAGAATTGCAGACAAACTAATATTTAATATTATTGCATTGAAAATGCTGATCATTCTGAGAAAGGAATCCTTAGCTACAGGTGATGTATCACCATAAAGAATACTCCAAGGGAGTAAGACCACATGATTTCAAAGGCACAGAAGAATAGGTCTTGGGAACAGTCCCTCCTAGATGGGAATGTGTAACACTGCCACCTTCCTAGCACTCTGCTTCAGAGGTACTTCCTCCTCCATCCTCTACTGAAAAAAAACCCCAGTGGCTGAAACACAAGACCTCGGAACCACGGGTAAACAACAGTGACTTCTTCAGACTCTGCACCAAACAGTCACAGTGAATGACTGATTAATTTGGACAAACTTTGTTTTTTTAAAAAATCCAAGAAAAACACAAATCAGGTTATACACTTATACAAATATCTCAGTACCTGGTTGCTATCTCTACCTATCCATAATTCAAGAGACCCAAGTTAATGAAAGTGCCAGAAGCACATGGAAGCACCTATCTTTACATGGAGCTTTTAAGGCATTTGAAAGCATGCTTTGATTTAGTCTTAGTTTTCCATCTGTCACATTTACAGCCTCCATGTGGGAGGGAAAATTCCTTAATTTTTTGGGTCAACATCCTCATAATGTAAACTGTAATAGTGACATTATTCAGGACCACAAACCAGGGTACCCCCTTTCCTTTGGTGACAGCTCTCCCCAGAGGACCACAAAGTCCTGATTTTTGTGACATCATTCTTCCAGTAACACAGGCACTTTAGGAGGGAATAAGTTTATATTCACACAGATATGTAACCTTGTGGCCACAGCACTGCCTCTTTACAAGAGGGAAGGTTTCCAGCACACATACTGCATTTCCTGGGCAAGTTAGTAATAAAAAGATAGATAAAAAACCTAAAGCATCTTTTCTTGGGCTTATAAATCAATGAGCTTTGTCCAGCTCTTGAGATAATAGTAACTAGCAACCACACTTGGAAGAAAATTGCAAGCAAATGAAACTATGCACTGGCACTAAAGAAAGTTAGTGATGTTTCTGGATATCAGAAGAGGGCAGCCCATGACCCCCAGTAATGGAGATGTTGTCAGTCTTGGTCTGGGAAAGTGACTGCAACAGGCTCAGCAGTCAAGGCTTAACATCACACCTCACACACCTTAAAGTCCAGCAAAACCTAGGCTGCAGCACACATCTTTCTCAATCTAGTGTTAAATTATTTCAGTGGAGGAAAAATGCTGAGACATAGATCTGTAGAAAGTAAAAAATTGGTTTTTTGTTGAATATTGGTTCCATATTTGCACAATATTGTTCATATTTTCTTTTTCAGAATACAAAACCATGAAAAACCTGACCCAATGCTGATCTAGGAGAAATATTCAACCTTGCTCAGAAAAATGTCATCTTTCAAACAAGCTTTAGCTTTAGATATAGTCTGTCCAAACATTTTAAAGAGTATTTTCCTCTAGGCAATATGTCAAAATCTGGGTTGGAATAGCCATATGGCTATACAGTTGCTTAAAATTACTGAATATTTTAGTAGTCTAGTTCCATTTAATTTTTGCAAATTCTTTTTAGATGGAAAAATTCTAAACATCAGAAAAAGTTGTATAGTGATGTTGCCTAGAATATGAAATAATACACTTCTCTCCCACAAATACGGTGATTAATGGTTGTAGTAATTATTGCCATCACAAACCAAGTATTTTTCCTAACAGTTACACATTGGCTGCTGGAGACAACATTACTTTCCTCTCTGCTCAGAATAAGGATTGAATTAAGACAGAAACCACTGTGGAAGACAGTAAATTTCCAACAGGAATGAGCAGAATGCATTATGGCATGCCTTTTGCAAGATGTAGTCCCCAGTCAACCACTTAGTCTTTACCCAGAGAGCTGTGAAATTCACAGTGACTGTCTCTCCACTCTGGCTAAATACTAGCCAGAAAAAGAGTTCTGAAGAATACCCCAGCTATGAAAGGAGGAGTGAAACAATTCAGGCTCTGCCACTGAGAGATGTCTCTGAATAGTGTAGAAGAAAGCAGGTTGTTCTGTGAGCAGATACCTTGCTGTAACACCTTTGCACTCTCCTCTAAATCAGAATGAATTATTCCATGACAAGTAAACAGATGGACTGATTCAAATGGATGACTGTGATAGCAAAAAGGTTTAGAAAAACATTCACCTTTATTTTAAAATCACAATATGAGAGGATTTCCCAATTTTAGGAAGGTCAACAGTTCAGCATTGGCCTTCTCATGAATTAGACACTAACAATTTAACTGTCATTAAGGAATTCATTTAGTAAATAAACCTCATGAATCATGATCGCACAAAGTAGATAACCTTAGAAATGCTGAGTCATGAGAAGGTTATGGGAAGTATCAAGTAGAAGAAATTAATCTCACTTCCATTTTCCTGTTTTTCTATTTTTACATTCTCCTTTTCCTGGATCATTGCCTTTAATCTGGGACCTTATTGATTGAACACTATGCCTTGTGCTCTCTCACAGAGAGATTAATGGATGTAACACTGCAGTGAACAGCATTGATTGACTGTAATCAATGACTCAGCACTGCCACACAAACCGAGGAGATGGACTCATTTTTTGCCCACAGCACAGCAATAACACATTTTACACAACAAACTAAATTTGTTCTCCAATGAGAACCCTGTCATGCAACCATCCTATCAACCTCCTACTTAGATTCACTGCTGGGAGAACAGCCTCCTCTCCTCCACTAACATAATCCCCGCATTTATTTACAGTAGTTATGTTTTTGCTTACTTTGCATTGACAGAGACTGTGCTGTTCCAGTTTTCATGGCTACACCACATGATCTACATAGTGAGAGAAAAATGAGTGTATTTTGTAGAGCAAATGGTAGTGGTTTCATTCATGTAACTATTCACACTCTTACCATGATTTTATTAGCTTTTGTATTCATTCATGTAATCTTTCATGTATTTGTTGTTTCTAAATCTAATGTCAAAATGGGAGTTTTGACAATAACTCTTGAGACTAATAATTGGGTAGAAGCTAAGGTAACATAGTCATTCAGAGTTCCCAAACTCTAAAGCAGTGAGTACTGGAATCAGTAAAGAGGGTAGCAGTGGATCACAGTCTGAGACTGAACCTGCACTTCTTTGCTGTGAGACACCAGTGCCTCAAGGGCCAGCTGTGAGACACCGGTGTCACTGCTGATCTACTTGCACCTGGTTAGATTCTGACAACTGGAGACATAAAGGGGACATGAAAGGAAAATGCAGGCCAGCTTAAGCATGTGAAGGTGTTGAGACATGGACATGAGAGAGGCTGGGATCTAAAACAGGGAAATATTTCCAGATTTCATGCTAGGGACACAGTCAAAGTCAGCAAGTAACTACAGTTTTAAGTCTGAAAGGGTCTTTGTGAAGTAATTCCCTCCTCACTGTGAGAATCAACTACACTTAGATCCACCACAAAAAATATTTTATTCAGTCTGAAAAATCTCCAAAGACTGACCTGGCAGCTTCTTTGGGTAACCCATCACAATGCCTAAACACCAGCTGTAGAGTTCTTCCTAGAGTCTAGTGAAACCCACCATTACTGCAAATTGCCTTTTGTTCCATCCACAGATGAAGAACCATTAACTGCTGCCACATTTATAACCATGTTTGTGTTATTTATTCTCTTTTCTAGACAGCAATTCACCAAGCTGAGCTCATGCAAGTAGCATTTTGATAGGAAAACCAGTGAGTTGCCAGATTTGGGGGTGGGCTGCTGCAACTGGATGTGTTCACCTTTTGTTCTCATGAAGGCAGCAGTGGGCAGCAGGAAAACTCCTCCTTGGACTTCTAAGTGAAGGCAGATGGACAGAATATTAATTCATAAGATGCTTGTACAAGACACACTGAGAATCCAGAGTTGCAATAAAACACACTCAGTTCCTGCAATATGTGTCATGTTTCCCTAATATAATTTTTGGTTTGCTTTCCATTATACTTTCTACAGTTTGTTTGTGTATTTCTTAAAGTATCATGCATAAAACTGGGTGAACAATTCAGGATTTGGTTTATCACAATAGAACAGGCGAAAGTGGTTACCTCTCATCCTCTTGTTCATAATACCTACAGTAATGACTCCCAGAATGGCTTTCACATTTCAGCATTTTGTCTCATCAGCGACTTGCATTCATTTTCTAATTTGTGGTAGCCCACAGATACTCCTGCTGGCTGAATTATTCCCCATTTTCTATAAACAAATTATATTTTCTTCTCTGACTATAGAAACTCATGCTTCTTTTGATTCCATTATATCTTCTTGATTTCAGACCAGCTTGCCAGCTAGTGAAATAATTTTCAAATTTAGTTCTACCTCCCTCAGCCTGGGTGTTGTACTGGAAACTTGGCAGATGATACTGACTCCATCAATTAAACTTTTCTGTTTTGTAAGCCCTTTCTGAGAGCTTTTTGTTTTAATTTTTATTATATTATAGCAATTCTGCATACCAACTTTAAAACGTCTGTGGGGGAATAAAGGTCTTTCAGCTGATGGTTCTGCTCAACTGTAATCTTTCATTTTCTCCTTGAATTTTGTTACTTTAGCTCTCATGTGGCAGAGAAAATGTCCAAATTGGACTCCTCATGGTACAGAAACATATGAATTAAACCTTCAAGGCACATTAGCTTAATCTCCAAGACTAAAATGCAAGCTAACAACTGTAAGTCATTCCATTCACTTTCATTAATCCAGACCAAAGTAATCTTGTTGTGCATTCCAGCAATGTGGAATGATACACTCTAGAACCAGCATGGCAGGTCTCTGAAACATCAGTGTACCTATGGGGTGTTGCTGAAAATTCGCTGAGATCAACAGCTAAACTTATTTTCAAATCCAGGTAACATTTTCATTAAAGAGAGCACTCTAGAGCATATGTAGTGATATCAAAATGCATGTTTTTTTCTTAGAAGTGTTCCATTCATAAAGGTGGTGAGATTCTAGAATGAAGGATATAGAGCTTTCATAATTTTTTCTATCAGGTGCATTTCTCTGTTCTCATCTTCTTTGTCTGACATTTGGATGCATATAATCTTTCCTTCTGTATTGAAATTTATTTGACTCCTTGCAAACCATTAAAAACCCCCTCAAATATGAAATACTTGCAAGTCTAGACATGAACTTGTCACTTTTCTCTTCTGTGTATATCATACATATCATTTTTTAGAACATGCAGTTTATTGACACAACTTAAGGATTATTTATTAAACCAATCATAAATGCTTATTGGGTCCAGTGATTTTCATCATCTAAGAACTGAACATCTTAAGCAACACATGTGCAATAAAAGCAAACAGATGTTTGCAGTCTAAGTTTGCATTAACGGTGGTGGCATGGCAACATATCAAAGGCAAAATGCAACATGGCCAGAACTTCCCACTGGAGTGTTAAGCACAGCTACATAACTTTGAGCCCACAACCAATAAGGATATCCCAAACCACCCTGGGTAGATTGCCATACTTAAGGTAAGAATTCATAACTAACTGCTAATGCCTACACTCCCCAGCTAAAATGAGATGGAATTATTCAGGAAGCAGACAACTAAGATATGAACTGTCCAGTAAAACAACTAGTCATTTTAAAGAATTAACACAGCAGGAACTTTAATGTAGGTTTATTTATAGTGAAATTAAATTTATCCAAAAAAATCCACCTCAGAAGGCCAGATCTGAGGTTTTACATGGACTTTCCAGCCTAGGCAGCTACAAAACAGGAATGTCAGAAACTCAGCAGCAGGAGCACATGCATCGCTAGAGGAGCACAGCAGACAAGTTCTGACACTTTCAAACTGATACCCCAAGCACGCTGCAATCCAGTGTGTCACCGAGCAGAGCACTCAGCCCATGGCAGTGGCTGGATCTGTGCACAAGGGGTCAAAAATGCCCTTTCTTTTATAACACTGAATGCTAACATCATGAATGCTAAATGAAGCTGAACTTAATATAATGATATCTGATGAAAGCAATTGCTTTTTTTTAATGTGCCATCTCCCTAAATCCAGCTTTCAGAGGACCAATACAAAAACATCGAGAGAAACTACTAAAGAAAAGAGAGAGTGCAACTAAACTTCTACCCCCTAATGGGCCCATAAATAGAACACCTCAATTTGTTCAATGAAAATCCTGAATATTAACTGATTTACCTAAAAGCAAGTATCAATTATTCCAGTCTCTGTGCGCACAATCACATGAAAATAGTAACTTTACTAAAAAATTCAGCACAGATTTTAGATGCATATGAAATTGAACGCATTACAGTCATGGATATAGATAAATAAGGAAACATGTATCTGCCTTTGTACAGACTTTTAGACTCAAGTATATTTCTAGGTATCTTGCTGAACCTAAAATATATTTAATGTGAAAAAAATTAAAATATAGAATCACACAAATTTTGCAATGAAATATTTGTCTTCCCTTGATTACTTGCTACATCATCAAAACCCAGATTTAATGCTAATATTTTTAATGAAAAAATAAAAAAACGAAAACAGCAGGGAAATCTTTTTAATGAAAAAATAAAAAAATGAAAACAGCAGGGAAATCCATCCTAAGCAACTGGTAAACTCAGACCCTAACACAGGTTGCATATTTTTAATACTTTCCTCTTATGAGTCTCAAAGCACAGTGTATTCCAAAGCTCTAACCCTGATAAACGGTTTTGAAACATAATTTGGAATTTACACAGAAAAAAGTAGATTTAAAGGATAAGTTTTCATAAATAAGACTATTTGAGAGATAACACAGGAGTTGAGAATTTGTGGAGGCTTAATTTTCAGACCATTCTCTCAACTTTTTGGAATGAATAAACACACAGGAAGACAGAACAAAAACTTCACATCTTTGTCACAGACTTTTCATGCTTTACATTTCCCAACTCTTTTTAATTAAAATACTTGCATTTTTCCTGTCCTAAACAATTACATTACACAATAGTGAACAAGTATACAGATGTCACAGACTTCTAATCCAGAGCACAGTTTAATGTTCTCTCTCATTTAAGATGGTGCCTTCTTAAGCCATTCCTCAGCTTCACACTGTCCAGCTTTTTGCCTCCTTCATTTTCGTGACTCCTAAGCCCTTCTGCTCACAGGAGCTGTAATGAATACAGTGCTAGGCCAGAGGTTTCTCATTTTTAGGTTGTTGTTGCAGACTGCAATCATCATAACTGTATCCTGAAAGTGGCACACCAGAGCCAAGGAAGGCACTGCAGTATGAGGACAGCTGCTGGACTAGAAAGCCCAGCTCAGATTTGGAATGATATTTTTGACTTTAAATTCCAAATACATTTACCAAAGGCTGAAAGAAGAGAGGCAAGTTTTAAGAAAGGCTAAAAAAAAATTAGGCAACACACACTTTTTGTGGCTCACATGATCTCTGGAGAGCAGCATTAGGCAGATGAACTGGGCAGACCGTTCCTATAGTTTCTTATCATTCATCTTCAAAGCGAGTATTTTACTTCGTGCAATACAGTGAATTCTACAGAAAAAGTGATTTTGCCCTGCTCTCTAGACACCCATCTCTGTCCTGAGTTATTCTTAGAGCTCTTGCTTAGAGCTCTTCAACTGCAGATGGCAATTTTCAATTAGGTATGTGCTTCAGGGGAAATAAGGAATTTACTAAGGTCACTTAAGGGCAATGAAATCACACATGCCATATAAAATGCTTACACTACAAAATGATAGCACAATGGAATGGCAAAGCCTTTAACAAAATCGTAAAGGGAGCATGCAACTAGTACAGCATGTTCTTTTATTATTTCAAGCTCTCCAGTTACACCTTTGAAAAGTTAGTTTGTTGGGGTTTTTTTTTTTAATTTTATTGAATATGTGTAAAGATATCAGGAAAAAAACATGATGTACCAAACTGCCTCCTGACAATGCGTAAGAGCACTCAGCTTCAAATTATATGCAAATCAGAAAATGAAAGCAAAAATGAGATGATGGATGGAAGTCAAACAAGCCTATGAAAAAGTGGCTTAACTTTGTTTTTAGAATGAGCAGATTACTTAAATGTGGAAAAACATTGAAGACATTTATTATATTCTTTCATTTCTAAACAAAATTTTTATGACACTATACGCTAAATACATAAAGCAGATTCTGATTTAAAAGTGACAAATTAAAAATTGTTCTTATGAATTAACCCATCAGTAACAACAGGAAGGCAGAAGATAATTTTGGTTCACTATCAATACTATCAAGTCCAAGTATTTCTGTTTTCCTTCAATCTTGTCTCAGTTACACAACTGAAGCTGGCACCAGAGATGTGTGCACAAACGATGTGTTCATTGCCTTCACCTGGGCTCAACACATTCATCCTCAAATTATGCAGTCCAAGACAACAACATTACTGAACTCTGAACACAGTTCTGCCATTAAAATTAATACAAAGGAACCCTTGAATGAATAGAAAAAAAAAATAAATCTTTAAACAGGGTCAAAATGCCTTTAGCTCTTTCTTCTTTAACCATTGAATAAAGCTCATCACCTATTAATGGGTTAGAGGCCCAGGCCTAGGGTAGCAGGCTGATTCGCAGGAGTTTAGGCCAGAGAACAGTCATCCAGCCATAGCCACTGGATTTGCTTGTGACTTTAGATAAAGCACGAGGTCTATCCCATATTTTAAATGGGATAAAAATATTTTAAATTTTATTTACTTTGAAATTCTTTTCTCACTGTAAACAAGGATAAAATTTTCCTGGGATATGTCTCCCAGCCATCAGTTCTGGTCTGAAAAGAATTTGAGTTTTGTGCATCCAGGTTAATGGAAACTTGTGCAACACTACAGGCACAGCACCAAGCTGAGGTAATCCCCGGGGCAGACATTGGTTTTAGGCAGGACCCCCTGATGCTGCAAGCTCTGAAGCCACAACATTGCACATCTCCTCTGGGTGGCAGAGGCAAGCACAGAGTCTGACAGGAGTGAGAACCAACTCCTCCCCTCTTGTCCCTTGAAAAGGTCACACCTACAAAGTTCACCAAGGGGCAGGCAGGCTGCAGCCTGGGCCAGCCCTGCACCAGCATGGCCACACAGGTGGCTGCTCAGATCCTGGGACACAACAAGCTCATGTCAACACAGAATACACTGTAGAGACTTTGAACCACACTTCTACCTTGCTTGGCTCTGGGAAATCAAAATACCATTAATGATTGCAACACAGCTAGACAAACTGATGGGGGCAATGCAATTTCCTGCAGAGACTTGAAAAAGGTGATTTAAGAGCATGTTCCCCTGGAGTCATCTCTTGCCCTTTAAATTTACACTTTATTAACAGCTCTGTTAAAAGTCCCTTCTCTGTACCCCTTTTCAATTCAAAATAATAAAAATATTCCACAAAACCACCAGGAGAAGTGTGACAAGTGAAATTTATGGTTCTGGTCCACCAGTCTTGCTTTCTTTGTCGTGGTGGCTGCCACCACAACCAAAGATGATTTGTCACAATGAACCCATTAGCTTCAGCCCTGAAATAGGTATTCAGGAACTTGCTACGTGCTTTGTGGTGTTGAAGCTCCTATAAAAGTCTATGCTGAAACTACTATAGCTATCCTGTGTCATTCCCATTAAAACCTCACTCAACATTCAAAGTCAGGGGTTAATAAAAATCTTACACAGAAAAGAATGAGAATCTCTATGAACACAAGTGACTTTTAATTCTTTCTTTATTCTGAATTAATTTTAACCAGGTAATACTATATGACTAATCTCAGTGAGACATTAATTCATAAAAGTTACAGCTTTTTAGAAGGAAGAGGGTTTTAAATAACAATCTTTTACTTTCCCCCTTGGAGTGCTAGGAAAGATGTAGCTACACCTCCCATAAAAAGTACATTCACATGCATGTGCACACATAAATATGAATAACCATGAAAATAAGAGGAAAGTAATCACATACCTATCTGTCTCTAATGTGTCAGAAAAACAAAAATCATTCTGAAAAAGCACTCCACCTGTTTCTGACTAGTTCTCCACAACTTTTTTTCTTAGAAGGTACTCCAAGAGATCAACTGAAAGCATTTTTCCATTCTTACATTTTATACCATAATGGCAGAAAACTTAAATACTTCCACAATGAACATGCTGCTACTTAACAGTACCTGTTCTGATGGAATGCACACCAGTATTCATACAGCTAGAGACCTATTTCAATTTTGTTTCCAACTTTATTTTTCATTATGTCCTGACTAAAATCTTCAGGGAAAAATTTGTGAGGATTTTACTGAAAGCCTGTTTTAAAATGTTATCGTACTGTGAAAACACATCCTAAGAAATACAAATCCTTGTTTGGAATTGGGTAATCCTTATTGTAGTAGAACCTGTTTAGCTTACATTTCCTATAACAGTATCTGAAGTTTATTTTTTAACTCACTGCAAAATCTTTATTGCTACAGGAACTCCCTGTATTGTAACAAACACATTCCAGCTATGCTGATTCACATACACCTAAATAAAATACACCAAAACCCTAGACATGCTAAATGAGTGCACCTTTTGCAAAATGTACATTTTGAAATTAAAAAAAAACCCAAATAACGAACATGTCAAGAACTTCTTTTCCCAGATATACTAGGATGATAACACCATGGATTTGCAGCTCCTCAGCCAACTGGCCAAAGCATCTCAGCTTTATTTCCAGTCTCAGCTCTCATCTGTGTTCCATCCGAGCTAAGAAAGTTTGAGAATCTCTGCAGTAAAACGAAGGTGCATCCGACTTAGGAGCACATGGAATGTCAGACAAGTTACGGGAGCTGCTCCCGCAGCACCGCCCGCTTTGCTCCGCAGCCCCCATGGAACTCACAAGCCGTTTTAGAGGGAACAACTCTTGGAAGGGCAAACCTCGCCCCGACCCTCTCCGTGCCCCGACTCCGCCACCCCCCAGCTGCGAGGATCCTCCTGACATACCTGCTTCTCCATTTTTCCCCCTGACAGTTTTTTTTTTTCTCTTTTCCCGAAGCCGAAGAAGAGGGGGACAGTCCTTGCCGGGCGAGCGCGACGCTGCGGTGCTGCCGCCGGGGGCTGCGCTCGGTCCGTCCTGCCCCGCCCGCCGCGGAGCGCGCTCGCCCTCGCCCCTCTCGCAGGCACACACAGCCCTGCCGAGCTCCTTTAGGTCGAACAGGTTTCCTTATATAGGTAAACACAAATTGCATTCCTGGTGACAGAGGCGAACTGGAAGTAAGCTTAATTTAGTTAACTCCACAGATACCGAATGGGTCCGAGTGCCTGCGGTTTGCTTAGCCCAGCGTGATGAAGGGTCTTCAGAAGCGAGAACAGTTTCCTTGCAGTAGTTTAGCACCTATGTAGTTATTCCAATACTTAAAGCCATAGCAATACTGACTACTATGCTCACATTACATGAAACACTTGACGATTTTACAGAACCTGCGCTTTCATCCTAGAAAAGTGGAGGTGACAAAGGTATGTGTACGTACTACAAGGTGACAAAGGTTTATGCATACACTTAAAAATGTTAAACTAATTCTCGCAATATTGAAGTTTCTGTAGAAAAACTATCATATATCAAGTGTTACGTGAAAAGATTAGAAAATGAAGATTGCATTACTGATATCAATGGAAAGATGCTGTGTAAGAAAAGCTTGTAGCTTATTTTACTCTTTCCTGGTTCCTTTTCTATACAATGTAATAGATAAGCATTGGGTGACAGATCTGTCTTTGTCGGAGATGTGTGATTGCAATATATTGACAGACACACCCCTACCTAAACAGGGAAACAGAGACAGAGGAAGTACCAAGAACAAGGCTACGCTGCACTCTGCAGAGCAATGACGTGTATTCTACGTATTTTTTTCATCACCTTCACTGGTCACTACTTGCTAACCCTTTTCTGCAAACACAACTTGCTTGTCCAGAAGAATTTCAGCAGGCAATTAATTAATTATGGGGACAATCATGTAATATGTGTCACTCTATTACAATCAGGCAAGATTCACTCTTAGTTATGGTTTTTCTACCAGCCAATACACTGTTGATATGCAGCGGGAATTGGACAGCAAAAAGCATGAGGATAGGGCAAAAAAGCAATAAAACATGATGGAGGAACAGAAAAATATGAGTAAAAATGAGAAAATTTTCAAGATTTGATAAAATTAGGAGAGGCTGACTTGAAAAACAAGTACAACAAGCTCTAATTTTTTTTTTTTTTTTTTTTCATTCTGTCCCCTGGATATATTGTCTATAACTCAAAATGTGTAAGAGACACAAATTTGGCTTCCTGGTGACCTATGGAGTGTTAGAAACAACTGTACCACCCAAAAGCTGGAAATTGTCATTATCCACTGGACTACAGCATTCCTTATTACTGCACAATATACGACTTGAAGATCATTAATTAATATACTGCACAGAAAAGCTATTCCTAATGGCTTCTATACTTCTTTCATTATAATTTTGCTCTTTCCCTGAGGCATAAGCATTCAGCCTCATGATACTGAAGGAGTTTGGCATAGAAGTTGAGAAAAATTAAAAACAATACCAATAAAAGTTGTAAGACACTCAATATATACATCTAAAATAGTCTCTCTATATAGTATACAGGGAATCAGGAATATATGGCTAGGGGCTTGGTATAATGATCTTCATTCAAGTCTTCTGGGACAGATAACTCACTTATGGCTCCACTGCATAAGTGGATCTTGGCCTTGCCAAGTTCATGCTCCTGTGACAAAGCATTTGCACTGCACTACGTAGCCAGGTATTCCCTTACCACCAGTGATCTCATGACCAGTTCCTGAATGAGTATCAGGTTTTTTGCATGAATCAAAATTCATGCAAAAAATTAAAATTCATCAGATTCCCAAAATTGCAACAACAAAGGAATTTTAAGAGGGCTACTAGGCTAATAGTAGGTTAGATAGATAAACACAATAAGCATCACATTATCTAAAATACTCTCTCAGTTAAGGATTTTCCCACCACCGCTTCAGTGCCCATACATGTACTTTACTTACCCTAGTCTCAAGCTGAAAACAAAACTAACTTTCATACTCCACCTGACAGACTCCTTTACCTCCTGACATACCTGTTTACCTCCATCTCTTTGCCCAAACATCATATTGAGAATCAGTCTGGGGATCTAGGCTCTTACAGCCAAGCATGAATTCTCATGCTTTACTTGCTCGCCCCCAAGTTGTGATTTCGTTAGAATGCTGGCAAAAGCATGAAAAAGTTTCCCTGAGTCCTTCATATGCTACCTTTGTAAGAGACAATCTCTTTGCTTTAAGAATACTTGTAGTAAGATCATCATTTATTCCTCAAACTTAATTCAGAATAAAATTTATTTATATTTTTACTGCACGTCTCTGCTATCTTTTTCTGCTATTCTTTATCTTTTTCTTTTATTTTTATCTTTTTTCTTTATCTTTATCTTTTCTTTATCTTTATCTTTTTCTGCTATTTTTTATCTTTTTAAGAAAACTCCATATAATTCTCAAGCACTTCAGCTAATTCTTGAAGCTGAGAGTAACCTAGAATTTTTACCCCCATTTACTGTGCTGTCATACATATGTATCTGCACATAATGCTAAGCACTAATCACTCTGAAACCATCCTCTCCTTTTTTTCCAGGAAGAGGTCCAGTAGATTTGAGCTTTTTTTCTGCACCAGAGGATATAAGAAAAGATCTGAGCAGACCTCTAGAATATATTAGGTTTAATGCTAGGAACTAAAAGATTCATTAGAAATTAATGCAATTGATGACAAAGAGTTATTTTTCTTCACTACTGTGCTCCAAGCTGCCCCCAGCAAAAGCCCAGCATTAAATAGACAGTCTCATTCAGTGTGTCATTAGCTTGTTTCCTGTGCACAATCCATACAAACAGTTTATTGGCGTTAGTTTAGTCCCTGCTGTTTAGATAGTAACTATTTGTAAGCCAAATGACCTTTGTCCAGCAGAGCCAAGAATCACAGCCCTGGCAGAACCTTGGTTACAGATCAATGCGTTACTGCCTTGCTCTTTACTTCCAGTTGCATGCCTTACTAGGCATACTTGCTTCATCTCAAAAAGTGGTTTATAAGAAATATTTTCTTCTATGAAAAGACTGATGGATTTTCCCTCTCCCACTTCTGCCCAGTTCTTAAATACACAGCCATGTCACTCTTTATGTTTTTGTACCAGAAATGGAAACCTAGTGTAAATTCTCATGGTGAATTTTGATGGAGTGGAATTGGTGAGAGCAGTACACCAAAAATGTATATGAAATAAATAATGTTAGTTTCTAATCATCTTGCTATGAATCTCTAAATGTCTGCCTTCAACTTTTTCCCTATTAAATGCCCAGAGTGAAACGCAGCAGGTTTAGTCTCCTTTCACGGAATTCTTACTCAATAAAAAGGTTTGCTTCTAAAGTTCTTTGTAGGCTGAAATTGTCCACACTTGAGTGGCTAAATAAATTGGCTCAATTTATCCAGGTAAGTATAAAGCAACAGAGATTTCTCAGGTTTCACTGCACAGCGCTATGGCTGCACATTTTCCAGACTCAAGCTGTTAATGCATTCTCAAAGTTGTAATTTCTTCCATGCAACGGCAACACTTCCTTTCACTTTGATACAGGCAAGATTTCTTGCCTCATCTTGGTATCTGCATCTTTACATCTTCAGTTTCCCCCAGAGATGTGCATCACCGACATCCCACAATGTATGTTCTGTTTTGTGGGGTGCAACGAGATCATTCATTCAATAGTTTATTGTTTGTTCTCAGCTGTTACCCAGCCCTAAAATCAAGTAACGTGCTCAGCTAGAATGGCAGCAGTGAGTACCTAATAAATGAGGTAGATTCAGTTCTAACAGCCTTTGTTTCACACACAAGTCTCTTCAAAGATATGCAATATCGTAGTGCATCTCTATATCTACATCAAGTGGTTTTTAGCTTAAAACCTAAACCCCTGAACACAATTCTATGCAAGTCCACAAGTGCTATTTCCTTACTGCCATTAAATAATTTACACACAGAATGCTAATATTGTATTTTAAGATACTGTGGCAGTATACACAGATACACTCTAACTTTTAGTTTATGACCTGAAAAAACTATGAACAAAATGCTCTGGTGTTGAGTGCAGCTTTCCCCAAGCAAGCTAACTACTGGAGAAACCCAGCTGAGTGGGTTTGTCTGGGATAAAGTTAACTTTCTTCTGAAGCCAGTATAGTTCTATGTTTTGGCTTTGTGGCTGAAAATGTTGATAAAAGATTTTTTTGGGCTGTTACTGAAGAGTGTTTGCACCACCTCAATATGCAAACTTCCTTTTTTTTTTCCCACACTGCCAGACTCCAGTGAGAAGGGCAGGAGTGGGCAAGGAAAGGGGAGTGGACATTACTATAACTATAACTATACCTGACACACTCTGGCCAAAGAGCTGTTTCATACCATGTAACAAACATTTATTAAAACCCAAGGCAGACCAAGAAGGAAGGGGGTGGCTTCCCAAGGTAACTGTTGTTTGGAGACTGGCTGGGCGTTGGTTTGCCTTGCAGTGTGGTGACTGTGTTACTTTCCTGTGCTTCCTACCACACTCACATATTAACTGTTTGTCCTGACCCATGAATTTTCTGACTTCAGTTTTTGCAGTTTTTCTTCCCGTATCTCACTGGGGTAGGGGTGAGAAAGCGAACTGTCCAGTCCAGATACTAACAGCAGAGAAGTTTGGGAAATTGCTCTTTACTACTCATCAGTTATCTGCTTTTGCCTTGCAGAAGATACTTCAGAGCAGCTTGTGTAAATGCTTCCATCTCATTTCATGGAAAAGTAAAAATCTGTCATGCTACACTGCCCACTGAAGTCATTTGGCTTCACCTTGAAATGCACTAGAGGCATCTAAATGACAATTACACATCTGAGAAATAGCTGAAGTTGTCTCTCAGCCACAAGTTCCTTGGCTATAACCATGTGTACACAGGAA
Organism: Cettia cetti; assembly: GCA_013401135.1. Taxonomy (NCBI): domain Eukaryota; kingdom Metazoa; phylum Chordata; class Aves; order Passeriformes; family Sylviidae; genus Cettia; species Cettia cetti. Next base: position 260,929 of record VZUI01058443.1, read on the forward strand.
CTTCAGGGAAAACCACAAGGTTTCCAGGTCAGCAGGAACAGTGGCCACAAACTTGGGCCTGAGAGCTATGTGGCCACAGACTGTAATTTATATACTCAGCTAATAGAAGGCACAGGGATTTGCTTTTCTTCCATCAAACACAAACTAAAAATTGTTGTAAGAAGCTGCATTCGTTCAACATTCAGGCTGAAAATGAAAATAGTCTAAAAAGAAGAAACTAAAAGGTTAAGTTATTCAGGAGCAGTAAGTCACAACGGCACATACTGTGGGCAGCTGAGCATGTACCTTATCTGGGGAACACTAGCTGTACGGATCAGTTAACTTTATGATACAACCCTTACTTTTTATTATTTCCTGATCTGGTGTTCAATTTTACAGCCTTAATGCAAGTACTTCGTTAATAAAGCATTACTTATAAAATTTGACCACATTACTTAACCTTTACACAAAAACAAAGATGTCAAAACAAGTTAAGGCAAATGACTAAAGGTATTATTTTTACCCTTGGGAAAAGAATTGAGCTTTCTTCCTCACCAGTCTTTCAAAATGCATCATTAAATCAATGTAACGCAACAAGTTGCTATCTTTATCCTTGTGCCATGTGTTCTTCAGGTTTCAGTAACACACATTAAACAATAGCTTTGTGATTTCATTAAATACATTTAAAACTCAAGGTTGTGGTATTAGATGAAGCTATTAGCACACAATCCAGGAAAAAAAAAAAGCTATTTGCTTATGTAGAGTTTAAACACGTTATCTGGAAAAGTTAATGAAGTAATTATAGTGTTGTTTTTAATGAAGATTAGAGGTGGATTTAAATGGCATTTGGAAAATAAACCAGACAATAAAACAGGCTTTCAGACTGTGTAAAATCCTTAGGCTCTGGGAAAAAACCCCTCAGAATACCTATACTAAGAAGGACAATTGGAAAACACTTAGTTCTTAATGCCATAGAATTCCAGATAGCAGAAAAATTATCTTCACGTCAACATCAACACTGGGGATTGTAAGAGCTGTGATGCTTAATGCTGACCAGCTGTGCTTGAAGCTTTGTTTTAAAGTCCTCTCAAGATGTCTTTAACTACATCACCTTCCATATTAAGCATACTGTGGTAATGATGGGGCAGTAGAAATGTCATTAATGTTTGAACTGACATAACTATCAGATTAGTTAAATCAGTAACACAATTTTATATGGAGGAGAAGCATGATGGTGCGAATGAAAAAGTCATTGGCAGATGAATTTTTATATTTCATCCCATGTAATACTGCAGAAAATGGAATAAAGCATGTGCACTGAAAAATCCTGAATGAGCCTAGAGAGGTGTTCCTGGGCAGGAGTGGGCAGGAAAGGCAAAGCAGGGGTGCATGTTCCCTTGTTTGCCATGAGGGCAGCATCAAACTCACGGTTTGTTGACACACCTTCCCTGGTGCTTCTGGAGGACTCACAGCTTGGCAACTGCATGAATTCACTTTACCTGACTACAAAGGTGAAGTATTGAAAACTGGAGCCCAGCCACCATAAGCACTTCTGTGGTTTCTGGAAGAAGAATATTGCTGTTTCTCAGACCCTGAGTAAGTGGATCACCTGAGAGAGGTGCACCTCTCTTGACCCTTCAGAGGGGTTACCACACACATGGCCTACAATGCCAGTCACATTCCTCAAATTGGGAGATATGACTTCTGGCCAAGAGCATGTGAAATGAGTTACATGACTGAGAAAATATTGATTAAAATGGATAGTAAGCAGATTATTGTGACTCAAACAGCACTGTGTCTTGGCTGAACACATGAACTAGTATGATCCTTAATTTTAAACAGTCCATATCTTGAAGCCTAACTGTGTGCATAGCAACATCAGAACTTACAAAAAGACAGTAAAGGCCAGACAAAAATTTACATTATGGGAGATTGGAGTATTTAAAGGACAGTGTGGATTTTTTATTTACAGGTCTTTGTTATGTGGAAAACCTGAAACACTGGTCAACAACAAGTTTTGTCATGGAGTTCCCAGATGAGCAAAAGGAAGGAAATAATTTGACAGCACATGAGCAGAAATGTGCATGTGTGTTGCAAAAAATCAAACTTTTTACTAAAAAGTGATCTGTCCTAGTCATTATTTACGGTAAACAGTGAACTCTTCTGTTCCAAAACTTGTTGAAAAAGCTAGCTAAAATGCATTTTTAGATTTTGTGTCTAAACAAATGAAAATCACAGATAATACTGGTACACAAAAACCACATATTTAAAGAACTGTACTCAAGAGTAGGGAGGTAATAAATCATGTATACACACGATAGCTGAGGCCTCACTTAGGATATCCTTTGACCCTCTCACTGTGAAGATGAGAGAGCAGCAAAGATGAAGAACATTAAGAAAGCTGCAAGATACAAGGAACAAGATGGAAAGGACATATAGTTTAAACAAAATATGGAACTTTTAAGAAGTTTTTGAGAGAAACAAGATAAAAGAGAGAGACTTGATTGTGGTTGTTCAAGGAAAATGTTAACCTAAAACACAACAAATTTAGATTAGACGTGAGGACAAATCTGCAAATAAGAGTTCTTCATCAATGGAGAAGTCTGCCAAAAGAAACTTCTGGGATATCAGAAGAGGAAATACTTAAAGGGAGATTAGATAGTATACTCAAAATAGTGCATCTGATAAACCTGTAAAATATGCAAAAGACTGGAGTGGATAGCTTCTTTCAGCCTATACTAACTTCTTTCAGCCTAAACTTCGGAGTCTTTGTTTAGGACTTTACATATAAAAATTCTTTTACAGTATTTGGCTAGTGAGAGCAAGAAAGATCCAGTTCTGCAAAGTCTTAAGCATTGTAAAATTCCCTAGCTATGCAAGTAGCCTATCTGAATTCAGTTTATTTTAACTTAGTTCACACTATTATATAGATATAATATGGAGTGACCAGAAATGCTCCCTAAGTGTCTGAAAATTATTTTGACAGCAAGCAAAGTATTGTAGCTGAAGACCAGCAGATAGGAAAGTTTTTGTCTACTCTAAAGGAAATATGTCTCCTCCATTCTTCCATTGCCTACTGCTACCCAAGGGGTGCTGCTGAGTGACACCTGGGCCTCCTTAAACTGGAGCCTTCTTCCCAAGGATTTTATTACTTTTACTCATAAACACTCTTCTAATGTAATTTAAATGTTGCTAAATAACAAGTTCAGGAGATCTACAGGAAAGAAAAATGGGAGGCTTTATCATGCCAGACCACTCCACCATTATTCTCCTCCTTTAGCCCTGGCACACAGCACCTACACTGCCAGTCACAAACCCAAGGCAAAGGGAAACCACTGCCCTGCCAAGCTACTTGCTCTCTCAAGCAGCATTTACCATCTGGTGTAGTGTGCTGGGATGGGGAGGAAGTAAGCTGAAACTCACTTGTCAAGGCAGCTCTCAGGTACATGTGTTGCACATGGCACAACAATCAACTCTGTGTATGTGGAGACCACCTCACCCTACAGCAGCATCTTCTGCAGTCAGATTCCTGCAATAGGAAACATCTTCCCAGATCCATAATACAGCTGCCTCCACTTCTGAGCTATGGGCTCTTGCTGTATTTGAAATCAGCACTTCCAGGGCTCAGTTTAGCTCTGCTATTTTAGGCATCTGCTTTAGGAATTATGCCCTCTAAGTGCCTATTTTTCTCTGGGGACACTAAAGTGAATATTGATTGTTGGCCCAAACACTTTGTCAGCTGATTCCCACCTTTAGACACTTATTTTTCTATACAATTTGGCATCACCTTACCAACTATGGCAAATAGTCAGACAGTAGAAAAGGAGCAGATCTGTCACTGGAGGAATATAAGTAAATCATCAAATAACCTATAACCAGTCATCTTCACTGCAGGATCCCTGGAGACATTATGTGCAATAAAGAAAGTTTAGCGATTTGTTCTTTTGACTGAATATAATCACATTCTTAAGTATGGTTGGTAGAACACACCAACACTGGGTAGAAGCTGGCTGGTTATCTTACTTTTTAGCTTTTTTATATATTTTTTTTGTTTAACTTCACAGAAGTACTGACACTTCTAACTCTTTTTAGTAGAGAAAAGCCAAAAGCTTTTCTTTCTAAATGCCCTCCTGAAACACTCTGCACTCTTTTCTAAGAAGTAGGAAAGTCACAGGTTTGTGAATGTTTCAGACCTACAGCTTGACCAATTCTAAAAGGAATTAGAGCTGCATGAATAATTAAAAACAATTTCTCTGTTAAAAAATCTACAGACTATTGCACAAACACAATGTCCCAATCCATGTTAATCACAGAAGTGGGAATAAATGCTCAATTAATGGCAGATACAGAAAAAGAAATTTAATTAAATCCAAGTATTAAGAAACTTAGTCTGTGAGCTGATCTATTGCTAGGAAAATGTAGTCACTGTCCTTGGGGTTCCATTATCCTGGCAACAACATCTACTTTTTTTCTTTCCTATTTCCTCTATTGCTTAAACACCTCTTGTTATTCTATCTTCCACTAATATTGAAGGTGTAATTGAAGGAAGAAGTGGACAAAATTGTTCAGCCCATTATGGAAAATGCTGCAGTACAGCATTTTTAAATGAATTTGGAAATACTACCAGTTGTGTCTAAAAATTGAGGGTAGTACTATTTTGTTTTCAGTACAGGAGTTTTGAGTTTAAAATGTTGTTAGAATGATAGCCTTCATGGAATCAAACCCCAATTTTGTTTATTTTGGGAGCTCATAGGTCAGGGAAAATGGAAGAGTTTAAAGATGTATCTGGTTTTTATAGCCTAGAGATGCCAGAACAGCTGGTGCTTAGAAATCTCTGTGAGCAAGACGAAAATCTCTGTGAGAAGTGAAGGCAACTTTCATTCCCTGAAAATATCACTTCATATAAGCTTTCTGCATGCTTTTTCTCCAAACTTGATTGAAAAAAACCTGACAGGACCTGTTGTGACTTGAAACATATGCCCCAAAGAGAAGCATCAGAATTTACATAAAATAATTAAATACTGATTTCATTTTGCATGAAAAATTATTTATTCCACTGTTGAAATAGTTAAATGTACTTCAGTTAACACACTACAAAATGATGATGAGTAACACTTGCCCTTCTTTAAGAAGCCATGTTTCAATGGCCTCCCTCCTCCTGTTCAAAAGGCAGGTGCTTGAAGGTTGCTTGCACTTTGAAAAAGGAAAAAAATATTACTCATTTTTCATGATTTTGAAAGTATGAAATAGGAAGGATAATAATAGGAGATACTATGACATTTTCATCTGTCATAGGCTTAGGAGAAGCTAAGTTTAGGTACTTATACCAGTACCTATAGATTTATATATGAAACTCTACTATTTGGGGTCATTCAATAATGAAGAAACTATTCTGTGATGTTGGAAACAAGGTATTTTTGAGCAGACAGGGAGTCAAAGCTTTAGCTGCTTATGCTTATTGAGCACTACTTCTTACAATAATTTCATAAGGTTTGCAATATTAACAGTTATCTCAAGGGAAGTTGCAGTTCAGTTAAATCTGCTCCGTGCACGGCATTTTCATCAGTCATCCCAATCACCTTCCACTTCTTTACCTGAGCAACTGTATGTCCAGCAAAATTCACAGCAGACCTCTAAAAAGTGAAAATCAGGAAGAGTCATCCATCATCATTTGAAAATGTGACCTTGTATCAGAATTATTCAAAAATTTATACTTCAGTTCATGTTGATACCACAAGAAACTTTGCACCATACTGTGCTCTCTCCCAGGTCTCTAACATCTCCAAGAAGGGTTTCCCAACATCATCCTCCTCTTCCATCCTCTTCCCAGTACAAGGAGTAGAGCAGTATGTAGCTTTCTCCTGAGCAGCCTCAGTACCACAGCCCAAATAGTTTCAGCAACTGATGTGCTTTCTCATCAGCTGGAGCTGCTGTTCATCTGCGTGGGTGGGGATGTGTATACAGGCTCAAAATTCTTATTGGTGGAGAGGCAATTATTCTCTAGGTGGAAAGGCATCTCCTTACCCTTACCTTTTTATGTATCTGCAACATTCTTCTTCTTTTCCAGCAACAGGAACAAGCAGTAACCCATTACTGCTGGGTGGGAGTGCTGGTAGATGGGGGTGATCCCAGCTGTTTGTTTGTTGAAAGGTTACTGAACTATTTGGAAAGGGAGTGATACTGCTGACATTGGCTTCACCTCTGTGGGGTTCAGCTGGCACATATATGATACACTATGGCTTCCCGAGGAACCTAAAATAAACATGTCTAAAAATTTAAAAATTAGCAGAGGGACCCCTTTTTTTGCTGTCTACATCATATGAATAGCAGCATCAATGGGGAAATTCTGCTCTAGAGCAACAGGCTGCACAATGGCTTTTATAGAAAGTTATATGGATTAACCTGAAAAAACTTTCCAATATTCATCTTACATATTAAACGGTTCCTTGGCTCAACCCACCTTGTCATATTTTCTCTCTAACTATGGAAGTAACAGATTATTAAGCTCAAGGACTGTTTAGGCTCAAGGTTTATCCCTGGACAATTCCTTCAGGAAAGCTGGAAGAAGGCAGAACTTTCTTTGCTTTTGGAAAATGATGGTGCTAACATGTAGGAAAAAGAAGAGTGTTACGATGTTTTGTAGTTACTCATGTAAAAAGAACAGCTTTTGAGATGCAATTTCCCTGTTAAAACCCAGTGGAGACAGTTCAGGTGGTAAACTGAAGTCCCTCCAGTCATTCATCCACAGTGTACATTTCCCTGACGTCCATATGTTCCTGCAGTAGGTTGTGCATATATTTACAAACTGTGTGTCTGATTTTTTTTTTCTTTCTCAGAAGTATGAGATATATGACACATGTGACAAGCCAGCTCATTAGCATGATAGCAAGGTGCCCCTAGTGTGTATGATACTACAGTTTTAAGACATGGGTGACAGTAAGGTGCTAGTAAATAAATAACAAAGCTAATAATATTCAGCTTCCCTTTATTTTGGCCAGTAAGACTTTAGAGCTAGTTAGGAATTTTTTTTTTCCCTTCTTTCTTGTTTCAGTGGTTCTGTGGTATGAAGTATGCGCCCCTTGGAATTCTTCTTCAGAAACATGTCAGTTTGAGGTTTCTTCTATTTCCAGCAAACAAGAAGATAATTGAAACCCTTCCTGACTTACAGCTATGTTTCCTGCTGGAGAGACTGACAGATCCAGCAAAGCAGAGAGAACACTGAAATGCAAAAGAACATTTGCTGTGTTATTCCCTTCATACTTTTAACATAAACAGCAATTCCCTGGACCAGACTACGGGTTCTAAGAGTCAAATAGCAAGAGATGCCAAATAGCAAGACAGGCGTAGAAACTTCTTTATTTTTCTGCAGCCAAACCCATCAGTCTACAACACAGCACAGCAGCCTGGCTGCTGAGGGGCAAGGAGGAATGCAGATCCAATGGCCATTCACCACCTGGTTTCTCTGCTGAAAGCCTTTACAGCTACCTGCCAGTTGTAGCAGTGGGCTTGTTTGTGCCAGGAACACCTGCCTGGGATGAGCAGTGTGGTTATCCCCACTGTGGGGATTGCCTGGCTTTCCACTGCTTCTCTGAGAATCTGGGGTCTTCTCTTCTTAGTCCTGTTATGGTGGGACCTTAATTTCCCCTTGTATCACCCACAGACTAGGTGAATACAATGCAAAGCCCACCTGCGAGACACGGCAGCTTACAGAAATCTGATATGATTGTAGAGTACAATAGGTTTTTGTCTGATGTGATAGGACACTCAGATTGTGCTGGTAGTAGCTAGATGAGCTGTATTTTGTTTCATTTCCATTCATTGCAAATGGAAATGTTTATATTGCTAAGAAACAAACAAACAAAAAAAAATCCACTAAAAAAACATAATTGTTGGAAAGTGTTTTACAGACTCCAGACAGACAAAAGGAAAAAGCCAGCTGCTGGGTAGGGAATACAGAGCTGTCAAATCTCTATCCATGTTATGCCCATTGCACATTCCTCTGAAAAGGAATCTGTTGGCAAGCAGCAGAACAAATTTGCTGCCCCTTAGGGTGTCCAGCAGACAGCAGGGCAGCCAGAAAAGCACTCTGTGGGAGCTGGCATGGTATGCTTGAGCTCAGTGGGGAGCTTCCACAGCCTGTCCTCAGATGTAGGATGCATCTCTTATGTGGTTGGACACCTATATTTTTATAAGGGTTTGATATGTAAAATTTAAACCTATGCAAATTATGAAAATTCTACCTTTGAGTTCTCTATCAAAATCATGCACAGGCTATCCTAAATACAGGTAAGATTTCTCTATGATTTCAACATCTGAAATACTGATCACTTTATTTTACATGATAATAAAAGTGCACTTCCCCCCCCCATTTTCATACTGAAAAAGAAAGATCATCTTAGCATCAGATTGTTTCTGTTTTACATTGGAATTATGTTCAAATATGCATAAACAAATAAGGCATCATTATTCAATTCTTTAAGCCGTATTGAACTTTTTGTAAAATTATTCAAGATTTTGTAATGCTTCTTTTAAGTTTACCCCGCAGAAATTCTCATGAGACAAAAACAAGAAAAAAGAATATTGCCAAATTACTTGGATATTTTTATAACAATAAAGATTGCAGTCTGCTATAAGCTAGGGAGACAAGAGATGTAGTTTTCACAGTCTCAGACTAAACACTAAGTCCGTCTTTTTGGCTTCTGTTTAAAAACTCTAATTGATTGGAAGAGAAAGATGGAAAGAAAAGATTTCATAATTTAACAGACCGCTGTAAAAACAGCTACTGCCTTTTGATTACAGATATAGCACTTGCATTTCCTAAATGTATGTTCTTTATAGCATAAGTTGTGCTACTAAATGCATAGCCTAATGTGTAGGGATGTGAGTGGATAATACACTAGGAGCAAAATTGAAAACATAAAAAGTAAAAGACGGAGACAGGCCTGCACATAATTTATACCCTCAAAAATGTATTCCAAGTGTTTTTTGTTTTTTTGTTTTTTGTTTCTTCTTCCCATAAAATAGAAGGGGCAAGATAATGGCATTTTCTTCCAAAACCAAGAAAATAGTTGGAGCTTCTTCTGATTGTAATGAAGCAACTTATTGCGTGGTAGAAATAGAGAAGGAAAGCATCAGTTGTTTTCAAGAAACTTATTGCTCTCAGTTCAGACAGTGTCTGAACACTTATGAAGCCACTTCCTGATGGGACACATTTAGCCAGGAGACACTCTGTGGTAATCATCCAGTCACTAAAGGGACAGTTAGACCTGGCCACAGTAGAAACAAGACTGCTTTGCATGATGTGCAAGTGCAGAAACAGAATTTCAGTATTTTAGAATTACAGGCCAATAATTACGGACCTCATTGGAGTGAGCTGAGAGATGAAACTGTCCTTGGCACCAGTAAATGCAATATCAGGACTAGGATTTAATTCTCATGATTGGTCTTTTTAGTCCTGTAGGATCACACATTTGGTACAGATGAAGCAGCACTGCTCTTTTGGGGGTGTCTACCTTTAACCAAGATGGCTCAGGTGTGCAAGGTGTGCATCCAGCAATATCAAGCTGAGCTTCTCAGTTACCAGGCTTTTTTGGTAGATGCTGCAATCCATGAGTTTGATAATGCTATAATGCCTTCACATTTGCATACTTGCTAGCTAGATACCCCTGCTGAAGCAGCTCTAAGTGACAAGCTGTTCTCATTGTGACTTCCATACTCTTCCAGCCTGTCCTTCGAAGCATCCCCTTTCTATTGACCTGATAGTTCATATTTCACACTTTCAAACATGCAGATAATACATCAGCCTACGTGTACACTTCAAAAAGCAGCTATGTTCCCATGGAGTGCAGAATCCTGGTCTCCTGCTAGCACAATAGCCTGGGGCATAATATTAGAGCTTAATTTGTTTTACATATGGAAGACTTTATAAATGTACCATACATATTTCCATGCTGTGGCTGGATTTTATGGAAAGACTGCAGAACTAGGTGATAAAAATATAATGTAATTCCTGAGCAATTCACTATAAACTGAATGTCAGAGAAAAGCCTTTGCGTAAACAAGAGCACAAATAATGCTCACAGAGCGACGGTAACGGCATGGAAATCATGAGAAAAAGCCCCCTACGTTAAGTCCCAGGAGGAGAAACACTGCATTTTATCATGAAGAGAGTCATTTCAGCATGCTGTGCAATAGGCAGCACAGTAATAGACCTCTGCCATTTAGATGCCACTGAAAGAATTGTTTCCATCATCAGAGTGCTGGCTCACCTTCGCTGCTTCTTTTTGCCCACTGTTCTGCTGCCTTCAAGTCCAGTAATGAAATCTCATAAAATAGAGCAGACACCATCTCAGACTACAGTGCACAAAGGGCTCTCATGCTACCTGTGAACAGAGACAGGCATCTATGGAAAGCACATACAGAAACCTGCTGCTCCCCCAGCCTCCCTTCATGCAGAGCTACTTAGAGGTCTTTAAACGTGTTAATGGAGTACTTCCTAACTGTCCACTTGTTAGTACTTTAATTTCTCCACTAAATTACTTCACAGACTACACATATGTTATTGGAATTTACACCTTGGTGGAAAGCGTGCCTGGGGAGTCCAAGAGAAACCATTTATTTACACTTGCTTTCTACTTCAATCATCCTGTTCTTTCCTCATTTTGTCTCAAAATTCTCCACTTTACTTCCCTTCATTTTCCACTTCTCTCCTGTTTACACAAGGAAGGAGAACGGCCACAATGACATTATTGGATTTAAATTGCCCCACCCCATTCAATGTTGCAAGTGGCTGAAGAAAGGACCTTTCTCTGGGACTCAGCTGTATTTATTTTTCACCACCTGCAGCAGCAGTAACACTGTCTCTCTCAAATGTATTTTGCACTTCCTTGGCTGCCCTGGAAAGCTGTGGCCCTGTCAGTCACAGCCAGAATGGTGCTTGGCTTCTTTGGGACGATGTCATTGTGGTTGCAGATGTGGGGCAGCAGAAGGTAACTGAGCCTGCAAAGATCATGAGTGAAGCCCCAGGTAGCAGGTTGGAGAGGGACTGGATGATATGAAATCCTCTCCTCTTCCTCAGTTACTCCACTTCCCCTTATTGGTTCTCACAAATCGGGAATCCTCCACACAGCTCCCACACATTAAAAACAAGCTCTGCACCTGACATGTGCCCCCCTCATGTCCCCATGGGGAAATTGTTCATGGTTTTTAAGTGGATAAATATTTTATTCCAAATATGTTATTCCAGTATTGTGAAAAGCCAAACAGGTGTATTACTATTAAATGTTTTGTTTTGTTCTCCAGGAATGCTCACTCTCTTTACACGCTTCTAATTAATCTCAGATACGTTAACAGGAGCATCCCTGGCCTTGCAACAACATCCATCTCTCAACAGACCAGCTGCCTCTTTTCACTTGGAATATGTGGCACTCACTCCATTTCGGAGTGTCATTGCTGCCAGGCTTTGTGCTTGTAAACATTACTCTGATTTTCCCTGTCTCCATAATTTTTTTGTTACTTATAATAAGTTTTACTGCAAGATATTCCTCTCATACAGAACACCATAAATTGGTATTACAACTGCTGGATTAAACTTCTCAACAAGTGTGAATTATAAACCCTCCTGTACATATGGAGTCAGCTGTAGTTCTAGTCAGGTTTTCCACATAGACATCTCTCAAAATGTATTTTTAAGCTAATGTGGTATTTGTTTCATATGTTTTTGGGATGAGAATTTTCATCTGATACCTTTGTGCAGTGTACCATATAGTAATTCACTTGGGCTACATTTGCTTTAGGGAGTCAAACCACCCATTTTTCACTCTTGTCCTTCTGACTGAGTGATTTGCCATATGCGACAAGGAGAACCCAGAAGTGTAAAAATAGCCTGAAAGAAAATTAGATTATCCATTTCTGGTCCAATCTTTCTTTCTGTTATTCTGAAACATTTCAGACAGACAAAAACCCACTCCATTTCTCTTTGCAAAGCTTGTATGTCACCTCTAACACTGCCCACAACAGCTTTGACCCCTTGGAAACTAACTCCCACTTGGGAAATAAAACTATCAACCTCACAGAGGAACAGGCATGCAAAACGTAATCGATGGGTGAGTAAACCATGGGTTTGGAAATACCACACACAAAGAAGTAGAGCAGCAGCAAAACATGACAATGACAAGAAGAACAGCAAAGCCAAATTTGAGTAGCTACTGAGGTTTTCCAAGGCTGTGATCCAACACAAGTCTGCAGCTCTGCCACGAAGAGGCAGTGCTGCCCTTGTGCTTGCCTGCCACCAGAACTAGAGCCTAAATGGCCTCATAATGGGACAAGACAGGGAAGCATTTGGGCTGTAAGACAATTCTCCTGGATGAACTTCCTTTAGAAAGAACTGTTCCTTAACCTTAACCCCCTCACCCTGGGGTGTCATATGAGCTGGTACCAACAACAGAGATGAAGCGGAAACAAGGATTGTGCACCCTCCTTTTAATAGCTGTGTTGATTTATCCTACAGTAAATGACAGCACAAACCAGTAATTGGCCTGAATCTTTTTAAATTTCTTCTCTTCTTCGTAAAATTTGATGCCAGACAGAGAGAAAACAGGCAGATAAACCTATGCGTAGTTCTTGATATACACACACAACATCTCAATGTTATAGACATCTAAAATCCAGATATCTTGCTTTTACAATACTTCATCTTTAACTCATATGAATCCTGAAAAATAGGTACCAGCCTTCAGCTCAAAATTCCTTTTTCACTCACTCAGCTCATGCAACCAATATAGACTCAGTTTTCCATAATAAATTTTACATAGTATAAAACTTTTTTTGGTCTCTTGCTTTTCTTTAGACTTTGTGTCGGTAAATAAATTACAGCTAACAGTGAAGACATAACTTAAGACCTCAAAATATTACTTTCATAATCTGCTCATACAAATTATTCTGAAGTCAATAGCAAACCTCAGTCTTATTTGCAGGACCCACTTCTGCTGCTCTGTGACCACTCTTGCTGGAGGACTGGATAACTGCAGAGACAGCCCAGTGTGTAGCAGCAGCCAGACAGGGAGGCTGGCTCAGGTGCCAGAAGCAGAGCCAGCATGTCATTCTCCTCAGACAAACTAGCATGCCAAGCAAGAGGACTGTGAGCCACAGAAGCAGAGCTGCATCCCTGCCTGTGCAGCTTCTCATGCAAGACTCTCTATGGGCAGGAACCCTGACACCTAAGTTCACCTTTTGCTTACATCCTGCCAGTTTGACATCCAGATTACTTAACTTGGTCACCCAATTCTTATTATTTTAACATGCTTTATATCACCCATAAATTTTATTCACACTGCTTTTATATTTACTTTTTCAGTTATTTATTAAACAGTATTTTATAGTATTGACCTGTAACTCATCTCTGCAAAATCCTATTTGAAATACTTCTATTCAATGATAAATTTTCCATGACACTGCTTTGATGTATACCAGCTACCAAGTGTCAAAATCCATTTAATTTGCACTTAATCAGTATCAGATAGTGTTGACTTCTAATCACAATAACATTCAGTTCAGGGCTTTATGAAAGGCAGTTTCTATGGTATGTAAACAATTGCTTTAATGAAGCAAACTTATCAGAGGAATGAAACCAGGTCCACAAGCCAGAAAGGCTGGTTGACTCATATTCCCATCTTTTGAATTGTAAAGAATTAAATCCCGTATCAGCATTCTGATGTTCATCCTGCTGTCTAGGACTGATGTCAGCCTGGTTGGTGCAATAGCTTCAGTTATTCTGCCTGCCCTTTTCAGCTACTTGTATTACCTTAGCACATACCCTCCTGCCTGGAGCCTCCTTGCCATCAGATTGGTAACTCAGGGGTTTTATTTGAATCACACGGTATTAATAGATTCATCCAGTTATGAAGAAAAGCATAGGCTTTTCCATATTCTTCTCAAAATCTTTTTCTGAATAGCTGCTTTATTTATTGAAGTGGCATCATAGAAGGCAGAAATTGCTATGGCTCTAGCACATACAAAAATTCTAGTGTAGTATGACTATTCAAAATCCTAGCCACAGAAACATTTTATTCAAGGTACAGTAGTATAAGTACTAATACCTGGTTTTGCCAACAGCTTTACTCCACTTCAAAAATGGATGAAATATAAATATAAAGTACAGGCATTACAAACAGTGACAACAAAATAATTTTTTTAAGTTGTTTTTGTCATAACCACAAAAGCACAATTATGCAAAAAAGTCTAAATTCCAGCTTAACATACTAGAGGGCACAAGTAAAAGAAAAGAAGCTATTAGAGTGACAGACAGAAAGTTAATGCCTCCCATCTGTAGGTATGCAACTCCACAGCAGTATCAGAAAACAATTCACTTCATTTTCAGCTGCCATTTAAAAACATCAAGTCCATTTAGTCTACCTGACACCCAGTTACATCAGATGCATTAAGCTTTCTTTGGAAAGATCCTCTGTACATTTTTCTTTAAGGGCACTGGAAGCCTAAGAGGGAAAATTTCAAAGTATCTGACAAATGTTTCTGTGATTTGATTTTCACTGAGGAGAGATGCAATGGTTAAAATTTAGCCATAATATATTTTGGTATCAGCCATAACATTTTGAATTAACTGCAACCTATTCAAAATCTGGTATTTTCAATTAACTGGAGCTTATTCAGATCTGGCAAGCTAGCAAACAGAGAGGGAGAGTGTTACAGCAGCTTAGCAGAACCCTGCCATGAATACACATTTGGACAGCCTGGGAGAGCATCAATGTCATTCTGGGAATGTTCCTGGCATGGTGAAAGAAAAACATCAAAGACATTACTGATTTAAAACTGCCTCCAAGAGTACAATCTGTAGTGACAGGAAATGGAAAAATTAGCCTCAAAGGGACTGTGAAGAAAGAGCTAGTCCAGCATGATAGTGGGTTACACACACACAGCTTATGTTTTGTCACAAAAGCAAAATAATGTGCTATTTTTGGCCAAAACTCAGAAATAAGTCTTCAGGGCAGTTCAGAAACTGCAGGAACCAAACCAAGTTTGGAAGGGACAGCTCAGAAAGGAAGCCTTGTCATCTGCATGGTACATCTAATACTTTAAAAGGCTACTGTAACCTAGATACCAGCATTTAAAAAACAACAAAAGACTAATAAGGTCTGAAGATGGAACCCTGAAGAGCTATGAGAAGGAAAAAAGGTTAAGCAGAATAACTGTTGGTGAGCTCTGCCTGAGACTACTCCAAACATGCCAAAATAGTACTTGCGGTAACCCAGCAGAGCCTTTTCAAAGTTGACATTGCCTTGGTGTGATTGATGGAATCAAAAGTCTTCAATAAACACAGGGGAAAAATAAGGACACAACTTTGATCCCAGGGTAGGCTGAGGATTATTAGAGTCCATGGAATTACTATTCATGATTCCCATGCCTAAGGCACAAATGCAAATTCTCAAGAAGTGTATGTTATTAAGGTTTAATTGGAAGAATGAATTGATAGGGCGTTTTGCAGTAGGAAAATCTATTTATGTGTTTTTTGTAAACCATGGAAACAGACCCATAAATTTCTTTATCAGTTTTCAAGCTGAACAACCTAGCTGCTAAAATGTATTTTGGAGCAACTGTTTAAATATTCAGGTACAATATACAGAGTAAATTTCTTGTTACAGTCTGAATTCAATCATTACACAGCACCCTGTAAGAGCATTTCAGTACAATATATCATGCTGTTTACTCTTTAGCAGCTGAATAATGGTCCACAAAAATTAATTTCCTATGGAGCAGACAGGACATTGGTTATACTCTGACTTAACTTGGCTCCTCTCTTCTGGGGCATTCCCCTTTGTGCTTGGCCACCCAGAAATTAAGTCCTTGAAAAAGCTGAAGGGGACTCAATACACTAAATTTCATGAGCTTCAATGAACTCTTCCAGCCTGCAGGGGCTGTGAGAATGGTGCAAAAGTGTTGTAGTAAGGCTGAATTCTTGATCTACCACTCCTTGCTGTTTCACCTGATATATTTCTATAGAAACTAAATATGTATACATAGTCAATTCTTGTATTCCTGTTATATTTTGGAGGTATCAACATGGAAAGCAACAACCAAGAGTTTTTGGAAGGAAACTGATTTTCATATAAATTTCCTTGGGACATAGGTACTTATTTTTATAGCTCACAAACTGTAGGTCTAGGGCATTTTTGTCTATGTCTTGAATTTGTCTGCCAGATTTATAATCACTCTTAGGTTTCCCATGTGCCCAAAAGATCATTCCAAACAGCTGCAGCATTTGGCCCAGGGGGCCTGTATGACCACATCAAGAAACTCTGAGGAAGAAAAAGAGCATATGCTACAAGATGGAAGTGGTTGAGGACTAAGTGTGCATTTGGGATACAGACAGCCTGGAAAAGCCAAGGGAATCATTCTTGCTTCCTGCTGAGAGTCAGTCTGTGCCAATGATCAGGGCAAATGCAGTCACAGTCTGAATGGCAGAGGGGGAGATGGAGAGGGAGATGGGCTGTGTTAAGGGATGTAGGGCACTGAACCACATCTTGCATGTAGTTCCACTTGGAAAATCCAGGGTAGCCAAGGAAGGAACATAGATTGGAAACACTACATTCATGTGTGACTACTAAATGGACTAGGTAGACAGCTTACATGTTTAAAAAAGATAAATCTGGACAAAACCAAATCTTTGCACATGTGCTGAGCAACATTGGCAAATTTCTTCATCATTTAGATCTCTTGAGCAAATGGGTATGTAACAATATTCCCAGTCACAAAAGTCAGAGGACACAAGAGGTATCTGTACCTATGATCACAATGTCTTTTTTTGATATCCTGAAGCAAGAAAAGAAAACCAGAAGTTCCTGAGAGCAGATTGTACAATCAAGATGCTTTTTAACAGAATTACCCTTGCAGTTGCCAGGGCAGAGATGCTGTACTTTGCATTAGAAAACAACCTCTTTTCTCACAGATAATACAAAATTCTGGGCCATGGTGCAAACAAAGCCAAGCCTATTTTGGTCTGACTCATGTTAAGTCAGGTTTTTTTCTAATCAAACTGATTGGCAGTAAAGTCCAAGTTTCCTAATTGTTTCAGGCAATCTTCTCAAGATTAGCTGCTGTGTTTTACCTGTTATTCACCTAAACCAAGCATAGATTTCAATTCCCTGACCTTTTTAAAACAGTTTGTACATGAATCTAATTTGGTTATGCAATGCAATTTTTTCCTTCCCAGTGGGGAGTTTTTATACCATGTTGGGACATTTAACATTGAATTACATACAAAGTGTTGCCTGAACATGATACTGTACTAGATCTTCAAGCAATGAAAACATTATGAAACCTTTATAGGCATCATTCCCACCTGAAAATATTTTCCATATTAAATGTTGCTGTATTTTTACTCTGAATCAATGTTTTTTACAAAAAGTAAATATAAATGTATTTTTCCAAACAGTTGATAAAAAAAGAATGGACAGGTGTGTTACACATATATGACTCTAAAACAAAAAGTTACACAAGCCTTTAGATTTTGGTTATTTTTTCCCAACACTGTACTTAGAAAAACACTCCACTGCCATAAATTTGAGAGGAAATCAATTCAGCTGGGATAATTTTTGAGGTCACACACACACACAAAAAAAAAAAAAGAAGCCAAAAATACTAAAACAGGCAGAGACATAAACAGGTATAATTAGTACATAAATATTGGTATATTGCCATTTTTAGACCAGCATAATCAATTTTAAAGAGTCTTAATCAGTGCAACTGAAGTGTTGATAATGTGCCATAAAATATAAAGTGAACTGCTGCTCAGGCTATCCAAAAACATCTCCTCCCCCTCATCGGTCCCACACCCTGAACTCGCTTACGTTCCCATATGCATCAGCAGACTGGATTTAGGATTAAGAGATTCAGACCAAATTGAAACATGTCAGGTCCTTTGACTTTAAGTTATGCTCTAACATGTACCTTCATACTTACAGAACTGCAAGTTCAGTGTGTCTTCATTCACCTTTAAGCCTTTAAACCTGCCCTCAGCCACACTGGTTGAGCACAGTCTTTTTTCCTCTTCATAGGCAAGCTCCAGAGTCACAGCCAAGAAATGGAGAAACCTACTGGGCTCTGTTGCTGTCTCCAAAGTAAGCACTTGAAGAGAATCAAAATATGCAAGTGGTAAATAACACAAACAATGGTAATAGCAGGACATGTGAAACACTGCTGCTTCTACATTTACTGAGAACCCTCAGTTCCTGATAATTATCCCAGGTCCTCAAAAAGTGTTCCCAGAACATTCTTCAGAACCTGTTCCAGTAAAACACTGAAACAAGTTGCCCATAGAGGTGGTAGATGCCTGATCCTTGAAAACATTCAGCATTAGATTGGATGGGACTCTCAGCAACATGATTTAGTTGAAGAAGTCCCTGCTCACTGCCGGGGTGTTGGACTGGATGACTTCTAAAATACCCCTTCCAAGTATTCTATGATTCTATGAACATACAAAATGAATGTAGGAGTTAATTTTTTAATAGAAGTAGCTGTCATTGGCAAACACCTGAGTCAAGACACTGCTTTCTTTAATTTACATGGCTTTCTTCCCCGTTACTTTAACATGAGAACTGTGCCTTTCTTTAAAATGTTTCTTTAAAACTTTTTAGCAGGTAGGATAATTTGCATACACTTGATATAACTAATCACTCTGTGTTTTTAAGCAGACACTATAGGTATACATTTGCTAAGTAAATCTGAAAAACCAGTAATATGAAATAGCAATAGCAGAGGTAGATAATTTGATAGAAATAGGGATAGAAATAAAATATCTTTCTGAAGTAATTCTAGCAAATTTCAGTCTCTGAGAAGAAAAAAAAGCAACCTTTCATATGTAACAGTGATTTTCTACTGTAATATAATCTTGAGAAATAGGGAAAACTCATTAGTAATTTAAAAATAATACTAAGGAATGGCTCATTTCGGTTGTCTGAAAAGGCACTCCATCCTCCTTGCTGCATTCAATTTTCACTAGTTCACAAATGTAACACACTAAAAAAGTTATGAAGACTAAACTTTACTTTCAGTATGGACTCTTTCAGGAAAGAGATGAATTTAATAGTTTTTGGAGAAGAATCTTACCATACCATTCTCTAGGCATGAGATGGAAAATTTTTGTCCCATTTATGCACTAGTATAAGTTCCCTTTTTAAAAATTATTTCTATATATAGATATATAGCTATAGATATAGATGATAGAGATAGAGATAGAGATAGAGATAGAGATAGAGATAGAGATAGAGATAGAGA